>WNYA01002967.1:0-31154 GCA_019512145.1 Engystomops pustulosus | reverse complement strand
ATTGTGCCTCGACGCTGGAGACGAACACTGAACATCTCAGCGGCGTGCGTCCACTGTCAAGATCTTGGCGCCTCGCTGCTTGGGGATAGTTTCTAGCAGCCGCCGCTCTCCTCACTATCTCAACCGGCCAGGAGGCAATTCTAATATAACTGCTTCCTACATCATTTCTCCCGGATTGGGACCTTTTTACACCCTTAGGCGCCAATATTTGGCCGCAATGCGATATTTAGACAAATCAAGGGATCTTGACGATTTCATGTCATAGAGAGAAGACCTCCTGTTATTATACCAATATGGAAATGTTATTACGTATATTATATTATCATTATATTATTACTATATTATTATAATCTATTGCTATGTTTACTAGGTTATTACTATTATTACTCGTCTTCCTTCCCTTTCCTTCTTTCCTTTTATGGTTCCTGTTTTGTTGTTTTCTCCAATATTATTTCTTCCTCTCCGTCTTCTAATTATTCCTCCTTCTATTTCTCTTCTCATTATTCTATTTCTCTTCGCTTCTTCATATTTTCCGGTTTTGTTGTTTTTCCTCTATTTATTTTCCATTAGTGGGGTGCATTTATACGGGCCCAGTTGCGTTGTCCTGACTGTTACCCGAATATTTTTCCGATGTCGGCGCCGCTTTCCCCTGAATTGTCCCCGGGCTTTGTCGCACGCGATCGGATTGTGGGCGCATCTTCGCCGACAATGCACACAACGGAAATCGGGGGCACGTGGCCTAACGAAACCCGACGGATGCGGAAAAACCGCCGCATTTAAAAAAAAATTGTTGTCGCAGGGATTCGCGCTTACCTGCCACCAGGAATATGATGGTGCATTCCCGTCGGTCCTAGGCGGACTTCAGTGCAGCATCGACATCTGGTGGATGGCGACGAACTAAACTTAAGATCGCCGAAGACCCAATCCACCGCACGAACTCGCCGCTGCTCGGAATGGACCAGGTAATAAAATCTTGCCCCAATGTCTTGGATTCTTTTATTTAGTTCTTTGACTCTTCATGTCTTTTTTATTTTTCCGTTCTCTAAAGGAAACCGTAGATTTCCTTTGGTAGTGCCCCCTAACATATGTAGGATAGCCCTTTTAGTCCTTTGCCGCATGCACAGAAACACAGGCCATCTAGCTCCAAAGCTTGGGCTACTTGCGCATGCGCTGCAATGTCTTGTAGGAGGATCAAAGAGGCTCCTGGGCTTTGAGTCCGCCCCGTTAGCCTCAGCTCCGACTACCCCAGCGGCCCAGTAGCCTCTTTAGAAATTTGGCATATTACCCTGATCATATTATAAAAGATGAGGGAGTAATGGATTACCCTGAACAGCTCTAATCCTTCATACTTAGAGGCACCTACCACCGGCTATATCCGTATAGTAATCCTATTTTGGATCCATGGTTTCCTTAAAAGCAGACTTAGACATAATATTGCCACTATCTAATGGGCAGCTACGGAAAGAGGGCTGAAAATGGCGGCTACAGATAAGAGAAAGGAAACCAGATGGGGGCAACAGAAAACGGCTAAGAAATGTGGGCTACAGAAAGAGGGCTGAATGGGCGGCTACAGATAAGAGGAACCAGATGGGGGGCACAGAAAAGACGGCATAAATGGGGGGCTTACGAAAAGAGGGGGCCCCCACAAATGATAATTGGGCGCTACGGAAAAGAGGGCATGAAATGGCGGCCTACGGAAAATATTGGCAAATGCAATGGGCGGCTACAGATAAGACGGAACCAGATGGGGGTCAGAAAGAGACGGCATGAATTGGGGCTACAGGCAAAAGGAGAAGTAAATGGCTACAGGACAATGAAACAAGATTGGGGCTACAGAAAAAGGAGCAGGATGGGGCCTTACAGAACAGAAGAACACGATTTGTGCTACAGAAATAAGGCAGGAAATAAGTTCAGAAAATCTCCATACATAGAGCTACAGAATGGGGTCTTTAGTTGAGTCTACATAAGAGATGATGGGTCAACAGAGAGGCGTATAAGGCGACAATGGGCTTGTAAATGGGGGTTGCTGAAGCGGAGGGGGTGATAATTGGTTACTAAGGAAGGGATCGCACTTTGTGGGTGCACTATAGGGTGGGGTATATTTTATATTTTATGGAGTGTAATGGCACTTGTGGTGGCTGCTATATTCCCCATTATGCTAGTGCCTTCCACTGTAGCATCTGTGCTTGGAAAGGCAGCCCCCCGATTTACTTGAAGTCACATGACCATGGACACTAATAGAAGCCTACAGGAGGGTTGCTGCCACATTGGAGCGTCCACATTTTTTAACTGGATTCATTCCTGCGTACTGAAGATATCCGTAACCCTAGTCCTCAACACCAATACCACATACTGGGTGACTGAGGGGTCTGATCTCCTTTAGTAAAGAGCACAACTGTAACCTCTCCTATCACATGATTCAATGACTCTCTGGACTCGGGAACTGAATTCGGAGATTCCCCCATTAAGGAAAGATGCAGGAAAAAATGTATTTGTAAGTAAACCCGTGGAGGTTTAATATTTTATTCTAGGTCAACCCCTTCGGGATAAATGTACAATCTCCGATACTCAATAGAAACTTTATATACAGAATATGTCATGACACATAAGATCCAAACCCTAAACATGTTACGTCGTGCACTGTCCTGATAGTAGGGGTAAGTGTCCCCCGGGTATAGAATAAATCCTCATGGATGAGGACAATGACTCTTAATTTAATCATCCTAATGCTGGGATATGAGGCGGCTCCGGACGTGACGGGATAGGTTATCTATGAAAGTCCATTTCTGGGAGAAATGAAGTCGTTCATGTCTCTATCAAGGAGGAAATGAAAGTCTCAGTTTCCGTAGATTGTGAGAAGGCGAAACGCGTCGTCGGATGTTCACCGGGGGGGGGGGGGGGGGGGGGGTGGGAGTCCATCGCGCCTCCCATTCATCATGTCAATTACACTCCAGATATTCCAGGGTCCCCAAACCCAGGTCACTGTCCTCAGAGCACCATTGGGGTTGGCCGAACTATAGAAGAAACTATGAACAAACCCTACCACCACCTGCACGGACTTATGTAAAGTAAAAACTAAACAGGGACAAATACAATGTATAATAGGCAAAAGTCAATGGAAAAGCCACAACACAGTTCCCGGGATTTCATGGGGCTATGGTACCTGCTTTTTGCTATAAAAGGTCAATTTCCATTCCATATCTGTCCCTGATGTCCGAACCAGTGAGGTGCAGTGTGCACCAGTCAACAGCGTCAGGATTCCTGAGACTCAGAGGGAAGATGCCTAGAAATTTCCAAGCACTTTGACTTGGAATGTTTGAATATGCAAACCCTCCCCCTCACAATTAAATTAGATAGGGCTCCCTGAGAATCCGTGAGATTAAGCACCCCACATTAATTATGATCGGGACTCCCTTTATATTAGGGAACACCCCTGTATTACATTAATAAGCCCCCCTCCTTAATATGTATAATAGACACCCTGTATTCGATAGATAGGCCCCCTAGCAAGATAGTAGATATGACAACTCCCATAACCATTAGATAGGGCCCCGCTCAGTAATATATAGATAAGACACCCCCTGTAGTTCCATTAGATAAGCCCCTCCAGTAATATAGTCGATAAGACAACCCCCAGTATTACATTAGATAAGCCCCCCTCAGTAATATGTATATAAGACAAACCCCAGTAATCATTATATAGAGCCCGCTTCAGTAATATAGTAGATAAGACACCCCCCGTATGCCCAGTAGATAGTCCCTCCCATCAGCAATATAGTAATAAAGACAACCCCCAGTATCATTAGATATGGCCTTCGTGAGTAATCTAGTAAGAATAAAACACCCCCAGTTAATCCATTAGATAGGCCGCCCTCAGCAGTCGAAGATAAGAGACCCCCCCCTCAGTAATCCATTAATAGGGCCCTCTCAGTATGTATTAGATAAGACACCAACCCCCAGTAAGACAATATATAAGCCCCCCCCCCCAGTAATCTATAGTTAATGCACCCCCCTCCCCGCAGTATAAAACGGGTCTTAGGGATCCCCCCCCCCCTCACCATGGATGATATCCTCCACCCTGCTTGGGTAGCATCGATAGGACCCCTACTTCAGTGTATGATCATACATTATATATGGGCTTTCCCCCATTAATATTTCCCCCGACCGTTTTAGGGCAGAATCAGAAAAAAATTCCGATACTTACCACAAGTCTCCCACACTTGTGTCCCCCCCCCCGCTCCTGTATATATATTATACCTCAGGTTCCGGCACCATCATTAGAATCGGTTATCTTTCATCCGCCCACGCCAGGCACTACCCTCTCAATAACCCGGGGGCCTTGCAGCATCCAAGTTCCAAGCTTGGGATCCCTTGGTTATCCTATGATGTCACTAGTGTCATCAGTGTCAATATTTTTTGGAGCCTAATATGTTACATCCATTTTTCCATCCTGGAAAGGTCAACCTAACACTTGTATACACACACATATATAATATATATGACTGGAGTCACTTCAATTCATAATGATTTTTAACCCAATTGTCATATGTGACGCGTTGGTGGACGAACTTCCCAGAATTATTCTCCCAGCTTTATCTTTGCCATTGGACCCTCCGGCATGTGAGTGTTACAACAAAACCCCTCTTCTCCCATCTGAGTTCTGCTGAGTAACTATAACTTGACTTTTGGAGTTCCTGGCCCTGTGATTCTTCTATTCTATATGAACTCTTGATGCTGGGCCTGATCTGACTTCACCTGTGTGCCCATCTGACATTCGGCTTGGAGCTAGACCTTGGGGCTTTCCTGATCTCTTCACTACAGTCCATAGTAAGAGTTATTGTTAGCGGTAAGCCACCTTGTGCTCATGTCACACCAAGACAACATAGAGTTTCAATGATAACGACCTTGAACATCCTCCCCAAGTCAAACAAGTCTGCGTGTACAGTTGACCATATCTTGCTCTCCAACATTCCCCATTACAGATTTTTTTTTTTCATTAAATGGACATCATGCGATTTGGCCTGTGCTTGGAGACGATCCCGCGTAGAAGAATTCTGGCGTAGAAGAACCGTCACAGTCTTAGGGACTAACTGTCAGAGATCTCTTGCTTTGGGAAGAGTCGGTGGACCCCTCAGACCACAACGGGAGATGGTACTAGCAAACACCTGAGACCGGATGCTAAGTGGCACCTTGGTCTTTGCCAGAGCCACAGCAAAGCGTGATGGTCTTGCTGCGGCGGAGTGCCATCCCCCCCCCCCTGTCATTATTCCAAGGGTGCGACTCCCGCGGTTGCAGTCCAAGGTATACGGCAGGAAATTCAGGTAACAGTCCGAGCCTGAGATGACAACTGAACAATGAGGAATACTGGCAACACAGTGAACACGGAGGAACACTGGAACGCTGGCACAGACTGAACCACCGCGGGACAGAACCCGGTAGGCCAGCAGACACGGTATAACATGAACATCGAGGAACACTGGATCAAGGAAACACTGGGGCTTTCACTTCTGAGATCTTACGGGGATTCAGCGGATTAGTAGCAGAGCCGGATTAACCAGCGCCAAGCCTTGAAAGTACGTTGGCCCTTTAAGTCTTGAAGACCGGGCGCGTTGCGTTCCATAGGGAGCGGGAACGCGCTTTTGGCCTAGTCGGATCACATATCAGAACCAGGAGCGTGGAGAGTGAGTCCCGGGCCAGGGGGACCCGCGCCAAGTAGAAGGGGCATGGTCTGTTCCCGATATCCGCAGACTGGAATCGCGTTGCATCCGTGACGAGACCACTCTTCATTTCCCAAATGTTGGAATTTGAGGGCTCGTTGGTTGGGGACGATGACCAGGGAGTGCACTATTTCTGGGTTAACTGGGCTACACATGAGCAGTACATGGATTTTGTGCTGTCCCCTCAAAAAAAAAAACTTTATCTGTCAAGATAGAAAAATGTTTTTACTTAGAAAAAAAAGCCCCAAATGACATCACCTCAAAAGCGGCAAAAATCTGTGAAAACATGTAAAGAATACACCACAAAATTCGATCGATGAATGTGACACAATCCGTTCTGTTCTCGCGACATCCCAAGCGTTAACAGAATTTTTTTTTTTTTGCGAGGAAAGCTGGTAATGACGATTGTGTATCTGCAATAAGTTTTGTCTAGAGAATGCAATGAAAATTGAATATCTGATCAGCGAGATTACTTGGGACATTATGGAATCGGATTAGCGCCGTTCCCGGAGATTGGAGACTTTTTTGACTTTATAACATGAGTTTTAGTTTCCTCTTAGTTGTCTGAACAGATCCGGTTTGGGACTTTAATTAGAATTTTATAAATGTTTCGGTTTCAATAAACGTAGAGCGGCCTCGGGATTATCACACTGAGCCGCGCACAGACAATGATTACTATGATGGTATTAATGCCGGAGCCGGGAGATGTCGAGGTGTCTGCTAGGATGACAGACCAGTCTACGAGGGCTCAGAGCATCCTGACACGGAATTATTAGGTGTGTTACTTCTCTTCATGTAAAGCCGAGAGGAGGTCTAGCGGCAAAGCCAACGAAAACAGCGAAAATTTGTTGTCTTGTAACTTATACGATGCTACTACTCGGCTTATGTTAAAATGCTAAAGTCCTATCTGCAGCTATTATTGTTATAGAGGCATTAAAGTTGAACAGATTTCACCAGTGTCCTATCTGCAGGCAGCATGTTATAGAGCAGATGAGCTGAGCACAAGTGTACATAGTGTCCTATCGGCTGTAATGTTTTCCATGTGTAGCAGCAGGCAGAGATGAATGTCCATCAGAAACTTCTTTTATTATCACATTTGCAGTCAGACATCCACATTTCTTCTCCTAGCTTCCCATCAACCACACCCCTTAACTTCCTGTCCCATTTTCTCATTTCTAAAAGAGACATGTATGCTTGGGCTGTAATGTTCTCTGGCAGGCAGCCTGTTATAGAGCAGAGGAGCTGAGTCAGATTGGTTCAGTGTCCCTATCTGCATCTATTATTGTTATAGAGCATGAGAAGTTTGAAACAGATTGTACACGGGTCCTATCTGCAGCAGCTGTTATAAGCAGGGTAGCTGACACATTGTACATAGTGTCCCTACTCAGGCAGCATGTTGAGAGCCGGAGGACTGAGCAAGATTGTCATAGTTTCCTATCTGCATGTAGCATGTTTCATAGAGCGGAGGGGCTGAAGCAGATTGTACATATTGCTCCTATCTGCAGGCACATTTGTAGAGCAGGAGGAGCTGATCAGAGTTGTTCCATAGTGTCCTATTGCAGGCAGCTGGTTTTAAGAGCAGGAGGATTTGAGGCACATTGTACATAGTGTCCTATCTTCGGTAAGCATCTATATAGCAGGAGGAGCTGAGCAATTTACATAGTGCCCCCTATCTCTGCAGCAGCATGTTATAGAGCAGGAGGAGCTGATTCAGAATTTGTCAGAGTGTCCCATCTGGCAGGCAGCATGTTAGAGCCATTATCGTAGTGTCCTATCTGCATGCAGCATGTTATAGAGCAGGAGGAGCTGAGCAATTGTACATAGTGGCCTATCTGCAGCAGCATGTTATAGAGGCCGGAGCACGAGCTGAGCAGATTACAATTGTCCTATCTGCAGGCAGCATGTTATAGAGCGAGAGAGCGTAGCACATTGTACATAGTGTGCCTATCTTCAGGCAGCATGTTATAGAGAGGAGGAGCTGAGCAATTTACATGTGTCCTATCTGCAGGCAGCATGTTATAGAGCAGTAGGAGTTGAGCAGATTGTACTAGTTCCTATACGGCGCAGGCCGCATGTTTATAGAGCAGGAGGAAAGCTGAACCAGATTATGCATAGTGTCCTATCTGCAGCGCTCCTGGTGTATTTATCATGGGGCGTTGGCTTCCTGATTATCTGTTGGTTGATGGGGGCGGGGATAACATCACCATCCCCTCCCTTGGCTCCACCTTGTTTTGGGGGACTAAAAATTAGTAAAAAATAACATCTCAAAAGTGAAATTAAATTAAAAATCTCTGGTTCTGGTCAGGCAGGGATGGGCTTGTCCTCATAACCCCTAAGAGTGGAATTTCCTGGCTCCACCTACGATTCTTTCCTAGATCTTTCTGATCATAGTCTTCCTCATTAGATAGGAACGGTTATGTGTCACACTCGCGTGTCCTGTCGGCCGCGCTGCCCGCCATGGGCTCTGTAGGTATTCGCTGCCCCCTTGGGACTTCCGACTTACAAAGCATGAAGCTTCGCCAACAACAACTTAATTACCTTCTACTTCTTATTGCAGATTCAAACACTGTTTTACTATATCGTTTTAGTGTTATGCTGTTGTCTGATCATTTAATCATGTTTAGTTGCACCGTGCAATTATTTTTTTTTTTTCATATCTTTATTAATGCTCCATTTATTGCGGAGACGTCTCTCGGAGGTTTGTAAGTGATTAAGGCTTGTTAATTGTTGCATGAATTTTCATATTGTTTCAAAGTCAGCGTGACAAGCCGAAAAAACAAGGTTGACCACCACCCCGCCAGCCGATCCCATTGTATATGTTACAAGGAAAACCTCGGCGTCGTCACGTGACTCCTCCGAGCTCGGCTGCCCCCAAAGAGCCTGACACCTAAACCTTAATCAATGCCGGGCTAATAAGCTGACCAGTGGGGGTCACCATCCCTGATAGGAGATAGGGCTTGGATCCGTCCTGCCCATTAGGAAATCTCATTTGCGATGTTCTTTACATAATAAAGCCTTTGGGATTGGAATTTTAGGTCATTGTTGTAACTTTTTGGAATATTAGTCCTTCTAATAAATACAATCCTTTTCACTTTTAAAGAACATTCAGGAATGATTTGATCCAAAAAATGTTACATACAATGTTTTGCACCCATTCCATTTCCTTTGCTCCGAACATTCTATAAGGATGTTGCCGTTGTTATGAGCAAAGTAACGGAATGGGGCTGAAATATTGGGGGGTCATTTACTAAATGACCCGATTGCGTGTGCCCGACGTGTACCCGAATATTTCAATTTGCGCCGATTTAACCTGAATTGCCCCGGGATTGTTGGCGCATTGGCGCCGGCTTGCGTCGTGCCTAACAAAAACCGAAAACACCGACGTCTTCGAACACCCTCCGCATTTAAAACCGAAAAAGTGTCCTTGGGAGCGCTTACCTTCACTTGTCCGAGGTGGTGCACTTCCGGCGCGTTGAGTATGATTTTCAGCGCAGCAGCGCCACCTGGTGGACGGCGTAGGAACACCAATTCATAGATCCCCCCGCCGGACCGAATCCTTGGCAGATAACGCGCCGCTGGATCGCGAATGGGCCGGTAAGTAAATCTGCCCCATGTAACCTTTTTGTATCAAATCATTATCTGATTTCCGATGGTCTAATTTCCTTTAACTAAAAAAAATCTAAATAAAATCGCAGGAATGGACACTCCTCAAAGATACCATATACCATACATTGGGGGCCATTTACTAAGGTCCCCGCGGACCGCACATTTTTTGTCGGAACATTCCTGACGATTTCCATTTTGCGCCGCTGGGACAAAGGATTTAAAATGGTTTTTGTGCACGCGACCGTGTGTTTGCGCAATCGCGACGGCTTTCATGCACACAAACTGGGTGCGGCCCGACGTCCGAGTCGGAAAAATTCATTACAAACCGCGGGATTTAACCCCTTATCACCGACACTAGTTTTCAGCTCAATGACCAGACTCGATTTTTCAAATCTGACATGTCTTCACGATATTGTTATACTGTCGGAACGCTTTAACATATCCCTGTTGACTTTGAGAATGTTTTCTGTGACACAATTTACTTCATGTAGTTTCTAAAAGTTAGTGATAGTTTTGCGATTCGTTCTGAAAAAAAGTAAAATTTGGCAAAGTTTGTAAATTCTTCATTTTCCTATTCTGAAATGTTCTGCTTTCCAGACAGGAAGTAAAACTACCCAAAAAGCTTGATAAATTACCTTTACGGATGTCTGCTTTATGTTGTATGATATTTTAGCTCCGGTCATTTTTCTAGGATTTATGAGGTTCAGAACTTAGTGCGATTTGTCTCAGTTTCTGAAACTGGCCAAAAACTCCATTTTGAGGGATCAACTCAGCTTCCAAGTGACTTTGAGAGGCCTAAATAATAGTAAAACCCATAATTAGCCCACTAGAGCAACTCACCCCTCAACGTATTTAAACAACTTCGATTAATTCCATTACCCTTAAGTTTTCAACTTGGGTTAAAACAATATGGACCTGCGATTTCGAAACTATGGAATTGTTGAACAAACATTCATTTAGGCCAAACGAACATGTTCAGAATAAATGAACGAGAACCGCATGCAACGTTTGATGCCATTCCCCTCCCGAGGTACTGCTAACCCCCTATGTGGTGGAAACTTCTTTAAAGGGCGCACGGCCGGGCATAGCATGAATTGAGGCCCATTCACTTGCAGATTTGTATTGTCAGAAAAACATTGTACAAACCTATACTTTTTTATTTTTTTTGGGTAATGCGAACATATAGGCTTATTATGTACGGGGATGAGAATACAATGTATAGATTTCATTTAGGGGGTCTATTAGCTTATTCATGAGATTTTATATTAACTTTAATTTCAAGGGGGACACAACAAATCATCACTTTTTTATTTTGGATTTTTAGCATTTTTTCCCCCCCCCCGCTCACCGAACGTAAAATTATTTTAAATCTTTTATTCTCGGTTCAAAATACGATTGCGGTGTTTACCCCACCGATCATTTATATACTTTTTTCTTATCTTTGCCTCAATTTCCTGAGCGAAACCATATTGGAGAATATGCATGTTTTTTTACTATTGACAACTTTTTATGGGCCATAACTCTTATTTTTCGGTTGTCAGATCTGGTTGAGGGCTTTTTTTTGCAAAAAGAGTTTGTTCTTTCATCGTATCATAATTAGGGAACGTAGCTTTTTTTGATAACTTTTTTAGAACATTTTTTGTGTGGTGTTTGCTGAAATTGTCTATTACGGGAAGTTTTTTCGTAGTTATTTTTTTCACATCGTTCACCGAGCGGTCAATATTGATTTTAAAATTGATTGTACAGATTAATACGGACGCGGTGATACCAAATATTACATTGTTTGTGTGTTTTTTGTGTTTTATTTACTGTATTGCATTATATGTGTAAACTGGGGATATTCTGGGACTCTTATTTTATTTATTTATTTAATTATTAATTATAAAACAATTTAATTTTTTTTTTTTTACTTTCACATATTTTCAACCTTTTGCTTGAATAGCGATCACCGATCGCTTATTCAAGCCTCTACACTGGCAATACACCTTTGTATGGTCAGTGTAATAGTGTAAAGTAACTGAAGGCATGCGCCTGCTCATTTACTTACACCGTGTCCTCCAGGAAGACAGAACACCGGCGAGAAAGAGGAGCCGACCACTCCTCAGTCACATCGTCGGGACCCGGGGCAAGCGGCAGGAGTCCGGGGGGGTTCGATCCACGGGGGACCACTTGCACGCTGCGGTCATGCCTTGACCGCGGCGTGTAAGGGGTTAAATTACCCGTGATCGAGTTTTCCGATCCCCGGTGTTAGTTCCGGTCTGGGGCTGTGATATCACAGCCCCGACCCCACTATAATAACCAGAGCCCGCAATCTTCTCTTGAATGCTACGCCGTAGAAGGCTCGCATCAGAAGAAGTAACCCTTACCCCGACGTAGATTCCCGATAGGGCGGTCATTAAGGGGTTAACTTAAAATTATGTTGCAAGCCAAGCCTTACATGCACCAGGAAGAAGAAGGTGAAACTCCGGGGACCTCTGGCGGGGAAGCGACCCATGCAGGATATCCGCGGCAGGATCTAGTGACTCCCTCACAGCGCATTATACCCGGACAATGCACTTACATGCACCCAGGAAGAAGAGGTTGACCTCGGGGACCTAGCGGGGAGCGACACATTCAGATATCAGGGTGCAGGTATCTTAGTTACTCCCCGCACAGCGCATTATACACGGACGGAATCACTTACATGCACCAGGAGAAGAAGGTGAACTCCATGGACTGAGCGGGGAAAGCGACACCTGCAGTATTAATCGGGCGCCACTACGTCTAAGTGACTCCCCGCAGCGCATTATACACGACAAGCCCTTACATGCACCAGGAAGAAGAAGGTTAACTCCGGGGACCTGAGCGGGGGAAAGCGACAACATGCAGGATATCGGGCAAAGGCCTAGTGCTCCCCGTACAGGTCATTATACACGACAATGCACTTACCAGGCACCGGAAGAAGAAGGTTACTCCGGGACCTTAGCGGGGAGCGACACATGCCGGATAATCGGACCACAATCTCATAGATTGCAGATAGTGGCATTATACAGGGACAATTATTTCACTTCTTTGAACTCTTTCGGACGGGTCAGTACATGTAGCCCCTCTGGTTTTTGTAGTTCCTACAATTAATCTGGGTTGTCGGCACCCGAGTCACACGTCCCTTTCTGGCAGGACCTCTCCTTTGCTCTCAAGGTTAATTACCTTTAATTCAAAGGAGTCCGGTGCCCTATAAAGCTATTTGGTGGGGTCCTAAATTAGGTCTCCCGGTCAATATAAAATAAAGAAACAAACAAAACTAAAAAATCTACAACTGGTCTAATATCATCACAATGGTCTACAATTCCTTACCCGATCCCCGATCCGAGGTCCACGAGATAACTCTGCTCTGAACTCGCGCGATTCCATGAAGTTGTCTGCCCGATATCCTGCCTTGTCCCTTCCCCGCGCAGGTCCCCGGGTTCACCTTCGTCTTCCTGGTGGCATGTAAGTGTCATTGTCCGTGTATAATGCTCTTGTGCGGGGAGTCCCTAAGGATCGGGCGTCCGATTATCCTGCATGTGCGCTTCCCGCTCAGGTCCCCGAGTTCACACCTTCTTTCTTCCTGGTGCATGTAAGTGCATTGTCCATGTATATGCGCTTTCAGGAGTCACTAAGATCGGCCCCGCACCCCATGTGCGCTTTCCCCGCTCAGTTCACCTGGAAGTTCACTTCTTCTTCTGGTGCATGTAAGTGCATTGTCCGTGTAGATGCACTGTGCATGGAGTCCTAAGATCCGTCCCCGATATCCTGCATGTGTCACTTCCCCTCTCATGTCCCTGGAGTTTCACCTTCTTCTTCCTGGGCCGGTAAGTGCATTGTCCCGTGTAAAGATGCGCTGTGCAGGCTTCCCTAAGATTCCGCGCCGATATCCTGCTGTTGTAGCTTCCTCCTCCCCGCTCAGGTCCCCGGAGTTCACCTTCTTCTTCCTGGTGGCATGTAAGTGCATTGTGCCGTGTATATGCCTGTGCTGTGAGTCACTAAGACATTTGGCGTCCAATATCCTGGCCTGTTCGCTTCCCCGCTCCGTTCCCCGAGTTCACCTTCTCTTCCTGTGCATGTAGTGCATTGTCCTGTATAATGCGCTGTGCATGAGTCACTAAGATCCTGCACCCGAACTGCCTGCATGTGTGGCTTCCCCGCTCAGGTCCCGCGGATTTCACCTCTTCTCTTCCTGTGCTGTCCGTGCATTGTCCCCTTGTTAATGGGCTGTGCGGAGTCCACTAAGATCCTGTCCCGATACTCGGCATGTGTCGCTTCCCCGCTCAGGTCCCCCGGAGTTCACTTTCTTACTTCCCTGGTGCCATGTAAGTGCATGTCCGTGTCATATGCGCTGTGCAGGGAGTCACTAAGATCCGGCGCCCGATATCCTCCTGCATGTGTTCACTTCCCCGCTCAGGTCCCCGGAGTTCACCTTCTTCTTCCTGGTGCATGTAGTTCTTTCCGTTGTATAATGCGCTGTATACTGGGAAGTCAACTAAGATCCTGCGCCCGCTATCCTGCATGTGTCGCTTCCCCCGCGCTCAGGTCCCCCCAGTTCACCTTCTTCTTTCTTTCTCGTGCATGTAATGTGCATTGGATCGCACCAGGTCGTCAGGTTTCCCTACTATTTCCGATTTTTGTGCAGATTCCACCCATGATTTGGCGCACCTCGCTTGTGGCGCTCGCGTTGCTTGGCACGTGCCTGGCCATCGGCAACCCGACGTTTGTAAAAACCGCGGAATTAAAAAACGAATGTGTCGCAAGATCAAGCACTTCATGCATCGAGAACTTGGACATAACTCATTATCCTCAGTTGCAAAGGTTTGGGTTGCACTGTAGCCTTGGTATCAGAACTTGCAGGTGGTACCCCAGTCTTTCGCAAACAACCACTATTTTTAAGCCCAGACCCCCCCCCCCCAAGTTTAGTATGGGGTAACAGGTACGAGTGCGCGGTTGTGCCATCTCTAATCAAAGGTATGATTGTAATCAAATCATAACTGAGTTATCTCTCTGAGGGAGGGGAAAATGTGCCCCCCCCCCCTCAGTGACATCACAGGTCAGGGGGGTGGGGCCAAACAAAAACCCATTGGTTTAAATTAGTGATTCAGGAGAACCCCCTTTGTCCAGTCTTTTGGTGAATTCATTGGACATGGATATCTGCCCGGAACTCTGCTTCTGCCGACCTCAACGGCGCATCAACTGAAGCTATTCCATTACTAAGTTATTTGTTTTATTCCTTTATTTTTGTAACTGTTTTAGTATATTGTTTTTAAAACATTTTTATCATCTGACAAGTTTATTTTTAACGTAATTGAAACCCGAGAGTGGGGGCTCATCATAAACATCATAACCACTGGATCCCCCACTGGTCTCCTCTTCCGAGTCCTATCTGGACTCCGATATGGAAATCTTCTTCGCCATCAATGACGTCAGTTGTGATGAAAAATTTAACAATACACCCTTTACTTTGTTTCTGCAGACATTAGGATTTCATTTGTGATGTTCATGACGCTAATAACAGGCTTTGGATGGTATTATATATACATTAAAAAAATGGACTGGTGTTTCTTCTGGATCAAATAAAGAGGAACGGAGGCAGAACATTTGAAAGAAAAATGTGTTACTGAGTCCCCGGGTTACATACCAGATGGGTTTCCATAGGTGTTTTTCTTAGCTTAAGTTGAATTTGTTATGTAAGTCGAAAGAGGGGTCCGTCTGGTAACTAGGGGTCATCTGTAAGTCAGTGTCCTTAAGGTAAGAAGACCTCCTGTAGTCATCTGTTCGTCCTCTCTAAATCTCTTGACTGTCTTGGCACATAAGGAAACGTCACATTGGTCTCGTCCATTGTGTTTACTGTTATTCTCCTCCGGCCATCAGTGCTGCAGTGGTCACCATATGGTTACCTCTTTAACAGTGTCTGAAAAATCAATTCCAAATCCACTGAGTCATTTCACACACAGATTGAATCACCGTGCCGGTCCGCCCATGGTCAATGTCTCTAGGTTTCTTAAGAACAAAATTTAAGCCCAAAAAGTTTTTAAATCATTCTCTTTACATTTTCCACTGTCATTCGGATACTTTTGTAAGGTCCTTGTCGGTCTCTACTTTTTGTCTCATCTTGATCCATCAAGAATTACCTCCGAGGCCGGTCACTCCATCACGAACAACCTCGCCAATCATTCTTCACTTCACTCCTAGTGACCTGTTCCCCCCGCTGGTCTCTTCTTCCTAGTCCCATCTCTCTACACACCGCAGAAAACACTTAAAATTTTCTGTTTTTTTATCGAATAGGAATTCTATTTTGTGATTTCCATGGGGTTGGGACATATTCTGCAACTTTTTCAATTTGGTCCCATATTAGATGAGTTGCTTTGACAATGAAATTTTTAGAGTCAAGTAGAAGAAACGTCTCATCGGTTAGGAAAGGTTCTCCCGATAGATAAATAGGTAGGGAGAGAACCCACCAAGCATTTGTAGAACTTGGGGGCGCATTTACTAAGGTCCGAAACGCTCACTTTTTTTTGTTGGGTTTCCAATGATTTGTGATTGCGCGGAATTGCCCTGTGATTTTGGGCTCACAGGGATCGATTGTGGCTCATCGGCGCTTGATTTCATGCACCGAATGGGGGGGCGTGGCCGTCAGAAACCAGACGGCTTCGGAAAACTGCAGATTTAAAAAAAAAAATGCTTTGTGACGCAAGATCAGCACTCACATCGCTCCAGGAAGAAGAAGGTAACGCCTTCGACCTGGGCGCAGCAGCGCACCGCTGGATATCGGGCGCACGGACTTAGTGGAATCCCGGCAGAACCCGAATCCTTCGTCGGAGAACGCGCCGTCGGGATCGCGACTGGACCAGTAAATTAAATGGTGCAGCTTTACTTACCGGCTCCCATTCGCGATCCAGCTGCGCGTTCTCTGCGGTGGATTCGGTCCGCGGCCGGGATCACTAAGGTATTTCCTCTGAGTCCCCAGGTGTCCTGCTGTGCTGAAGTACGCCGAGGCCCGCCGAATGCACTGAAGTCACCGGCCTATTCCTATTGAAGGTAAGCGCAGTCACCCGCAAAACACTTTTTTTTTTAAATGCTGCGTTTTTTCCACATCTTTTGGTGGCATTCGGCATGCCCTCCGATTTCCGGCGCGTGCATGTCCATCGCCATGCGCACAATCCGGGGCAATACAGGGGAAATTTGGCGCAAATCGGAAATATTCGGGTACATGTCGTGATAACGCCCTTATCATGACCCCAATGTGCCCCTTTTCTCCTAACTGTTGGTGTCCCTAACCTATTGTCTATTGGGCCTTAAAACCTATCATAGCAGCGCTTCGGTATGTAATGCACCTGCATCTGTCCTAGCCGTCCCTCGGCACTGCGGCCTCGAAGCTTTCAAGTCATTTCTGCAGGGACCATTGTATGGGCTCTACGCCTGTTTCTATACATCTGCCATCGGGCATCCATCGAAGGAGAGGCAAAGTGGAATATTAGGAATTTCTCCGAACGCTAAGTACAAGCAAACAAAAAACAAAAGCGATAGAAGCAATGGTTCTGTTTTATTTCACAAAATCCAATCCTTCTCCTTAACTGTATTAATGGCTCGCCCGTATTTTTTGTCATGTTTCAGCTGTGAAATACTTCGCTCTCCTGTTTGACGTGCATTAGCCGACAGATATTTTTGGACTCTGATTAAATTTTGCCGAGAGTAAAACATCGGAAGAGCTTGGAGCGGAGCCAGTTTCAACAAGTCACAGAGACTGGGAACAAAGAGAAGAAAGTGGCCCCTGCTGGAAGCTTCTGACAAGGGCCAATTATACTTCAAGACGCAAAGCTCTGGGAATCAATAAAAGAGCATTTACATCCCCCCAAAAAAGTGCCCTTAAAAAACACAAAACAGAAATGATAGTTAATGATTTTGTTATAATTGGTTGTTCAAAAGGAACTTCTAAAAAAGGCTTCCAAATAACCAGACTCCATTTTTATGGATCCCCTAAGGACATCGACATCCTTGGCGCTCACCCAATTTTTTTGGGTTTCATAAGTGAGATATTTCAGTTTTTCCAAAAAAGAGACTGAATGTCTCAAAGGAAGCTCCAATATAGTCCAAATTAGGAAACTTTTTCGGAGGATGGACTCCTAAGTCCAACCTCAGTGAGTGCAATGTGTGCTGATACTTTCTCTTCTCCTCTAGGATCCCTCATCAGTCTGTGCTCGCTATATGGACTGGTCATCATTTCCTCTCCTTTCCTTTCCTCTACTCTTCCCTCCTCTCCTTTCTCCTCCTTTTTCTCTTCTTCTCTCTTCTAACCCTTCACACGTCTCACCTGTCTCTCTCTTCTCCTTATTACTTCTATTCTTTCCTCTCCTCTTCCTTCTTCTCTTCTCCCTGCCTCTCCTTTCCTCTCCTCTTCCCTCCTTCTCTTCTCCTCCCCTCTTCTCCTCGCCTTTGTCCTTTTCTCCCCCCTCCTTTTTTCTCTCCATTCTACCCTTCCCATCTGATCTTCTTTCTGCCTATTACTTCGATGCTTTCCGCTTTCATCTCCTCTTCCTCTTCCTCTTCTCTTCTCCCTGCCCTTCCTTTGCCTCTTCTCTTCCCCCGTTTCTTTTCTCTCATCTCCTCTCTCCTCTCCTTTCCTTTTCCTCTCCCCTCTTCTACCCTTCCATCTGATCTTCTTTTCCGCAATTACTTACTTTGACTTCTATTCTTTCCCTCTTTTTCACTTGTCTACTTTTTCAAGCCTCATTTATCTCAGGATGATACTAGAGCAGTTACCTCATGACTTTGGTCATGTGTGATAGGATGAGACTCTTATACCCCCATTATGAAGCTCTTGGAGTCCCCAGTGATTGGGTACCCACGTTCATGCACAGTTTACTCCTAACCCTGTCAATACATCTAAAAAAACAAACCCCAAGAAGATAAATATCCACAAAACGTAGCTGACCAGGAGAAGAAAACCTGGCTGTTTTGCTCCTGCTCCATGTCTGACGCTCGTCCCTTTATTTCAGGCACTTTCTTCCAGAAGTGATTATTTTATATGATTATATACAACGTTATAGATGTGCCTTCCCCCTACAGATTAGGTGTCCCCCATCTGCCGCTGCGGCAGTGAAGTTACAATCCATGTAATGAATTAGCTCACGCTCTCAATACTCCGGCGCTCCAGAAAGATTTGGTGAGCCACTTTCCCGGAGTGGCCGGTGTGACAGACATTGATGTTATGGCTTCCCCATAAGTGGATTACAGCTACGGCGAAGGACTATGGAGTAAATTTATTCGGGTTGGTTGGCGGACAATCTTCCTGTGCGGATGATGAACTCTACAGTCTCTATTTCTATATTACATGGTACCTGAGCACTAACTCACATAAAACAGAATGTCTCCAAACCACAGACCCATTGACACTCGAGCCGGACTGGCCTGGTGATATTGCCTCCAGAATGACCGAACAAGGAAGGCATTCATCAGTAACACAATCGCATTTCATTGTCTCCCAGATATCTTCAGACCGACCAGAGCGCACGTAACATTGCATTTATCACCTCATGACCAACTCAAACTCAAACAGAGCGTGCAAATGAAGCCCGATTAGGTGGGATAAACTCGGAATATAGATTTTATTTTTTACTGGGGGATTGTTTAGATGAGATGACTGGACTTCTCTGACGATGTCATGAGATATTGGAGTCTGTAATCTGCAGGAAGATAGGTAGGTGCATATAAACTTGACCCCTAAGTCTCAGGGAAGCTCAAAAGAAAGAGAAACTGGAGGTATCCCACCACTTCCTCCTCTCTCACAGCATACAGTCTCAGGGAAACTCAAAAGAGAGAGATACTGGAGATTCATCCCTCACCTCTTCCTCTCCTGTCACAGCATACAGTCTCAGTAAACTCAAAGAAAGAGATACTGGAGATTCATCTCCCACCTCTTCCTCCTCTCTCACAGCATACAGTCTCAGGGAAACTCAAAAGAGATACTGGAGATTCATCCCTCACCTCTCCTCCTCTCTCACAGCATACAGTCTCAGGGAAACTTAGAAAGAGATACTGGAGATTCATCCCTCACCTCTCCTCCCTCTCACGCATACAGTCTTCGCAGGAAAACAAAGAGAGAATTACTGGAGATTCATCCCTTCACCTCTTCTTCCTCTTCCTGTCCACAGCATACAGTCTCAGGTAAACTCAAGAAAGAATACTGAGGTACATCTCTCACCTCTTCCTACTCTCCCACAGCATGCAGTCTCAGGACAGCAAAGAAAGATTACTGGCCGATAATCCCCCACCCTTCCTCCGCTCTACATCATCCAGTCCAGGGAAACTCAACGAAGATACTGGAGGTACACCCCCCACCTTTCCTCCTCTCTCAGCAGCATCAGTCTCAGGTAAACCAAAGAGATATACTGGAGGTACACTCACCACCTCTTCCTCCTCCTCCTCTCTCCCAGCATACACAGTCTCTGGAAACAAAGAGAGATACTGGAGGTACACCCCCCACCTCTTCCTCCTCTCTCACAGCATACAGTCTCTGGGAAACTCAAAGAGAGATACTGGAGTACCCCCCACCCCCTCTTCCTCCTCTCTCACGCATACAGTCTCATGTAACTCAAAGAGATAACTGGAGGTACACTCCTCCACCTCTTCTCCTCCTCTCTCACCAGCATACAGTCCTCTGGGGAAACTCAAAGACGAGATACTGGAGTCAACCCCCCAACCTCTTCCTCCTCTCTCACAGCATACATTCTCCTCTGGGAAACATCCAAAGAGATACTGGAGGTACACCCCCCACCTCTTCCTCTCTCTCACAAGCAGAACAGTCTCAGTAACTCCAAGAGGATATGGAGGTACCTCTCCACCTCTTTCCTCCTCTCTCACGCATACAGTTCTTCTGGGAAACTCAAAGAGAGATCCTGGATGTACACCCCCACCCTCTTCCCCTCTCTCACAGCATCAGTCTCTGGGAAACTCCAAGAGAGATACTGGAGGTACACCCCCCACCTCTCCTCCTCTCTCACAGCCTACAGTCTCTGGGAAACTCAAAAGCAGAGATCTGGAGATACATCCCCGACCTCTTCCTCCACTCACCGCATAACAGTCTCTGGGAAACTCCAACTCTCATAATATGCATTTTCACAATACTCAACGAGGAGAGATTCTGGAGATACAATTCCTTCTCTTCCTCCTCGCTCCACAGTCTGTTGCCTGAGCAAAGAAAAATATACAGCTGCCCTCTCCCTTCAATCTCATCATTTGCCATAGCTGAAACTCAGAGAGATAGAGAGAGAGAGATACTGCAAAACTGCAGCCCCACCTCATTCTCCTCTCTCATAGCATACCTCTCAAGAGACTCATAGAGAGAGATCCACCAGCCCCCTTTTCCTTCTCACTTCTCCTATTTTCAACAGATGTGCCCTTCCTTTTCTCCAGATGTATATGTCATAAATTATTGGATGATTAAATGGATTTTCCAGATAATGAAATTGAGGACCCTATCCACAGCATAGTACTCAACTCTTATATTGTTGGCGGGTTCAGACCTCCCCGATCAGCAAATACAAGTAGCTGAATGATAACAGAAGTAAACTCCCTTTTTAGTGGTGGCTATGCTGGGAAATCAGCTGGGCCATGGCCGTGATTGAGGGATATGCTCGTTCCTGTTTCCGCCACGCATACCACAACAAACTGGATTTCAGGCTTTGGTAACTAATCCTCACTAGGAGGCGCCAGAATACGCTGAATTGTCTGTAGTCAACCCCCACCAATAGGCAATTGGAGGACCAATCTCCTGCGTAACTCTAGAAATTCCCTTTACGGAGTAAATAATCTGTCCCTTTTTGTGTTTGCCCCTAATTTTTGGTGGGGAATTTTTAAAACCAACTTTACAAAAATCCTGCTGTCAAAGCTACATTTTGCAGGAAGGGGAAGAAGATGCATTCTTCGTTTTATAATTAGGGCTACAGATCATCATGACTTGTTCGATGCCATCCTGCACTTGACTATTCGGGGTTGATTGCGCGGCCCATTGTCAAATACTTTAATGGTTTAAGATAAAACCTTGATTGGATGTTAAAACCTTCCAAAAAAATGCAAGTCACAAGACCTGCGGGAGTCGCGCCGTGGATGAATGTTTTTTAATAAATTTGATGTTAAATATTTGCATTTTTGAAGCTTATTTGTAAAAAACGTCTCCTCATGACACCAATGTATCTCTCTCGGGAGCCCTGTTTTTAAATGCATTATAATAGCCGAGGAGACATCTCATCAACATAAAAAGCCAAGATTTCCCTCTCCACTTCTATGTCTACTACAGAACGAGGCCGAAGACTCATGAACCGTTCACGCAACAAAGGCCGGGTAAAGAAAGGTTTATAGCTATAAAGTCCAGTCGACCTGCTCCAAGGAAGCGATGAAAGGTCCTTTAATGAAATTGTTGTTTTATACACATACAACTGCACCGTAGGATGTGATCAGTATCGATGGCCTCCGCTACCCAGAACCTACACCAAACGAGGCCAGCGAAAGCTCTCGTCCATGCCGGGATCCATCCATTTCTAGATCACAGATTTGGTTGATGGAGAGATTTAACTTTTATTTTCGATTTTTTTTGGAGAATTTTATATCCCCATTGAACTGTGAGCTTCAGGACTCTTATACCTATCGAGAAGTTCTCGGGAAGGCTGGAATCCGTCATATCCAGAACAGGTACTGTAAACCCGGCCCATACCCAGAAGGTGTTCAGGGCTTCGAGTCGTCTAGATGAAAGGGGGAACAATATGGGGCACGATTTACTGTTGCAGGGCCGGATTGGGTGGTGGGGGCCCCTGGGCACTAACTGGGGGGGCCCCTCCCAACTCTGTTTTTGGAGGTATATAGAGCTTCCAGCCCCCTGTAGTATTTAGCTTTCCAGCCCCCTTTTTTATTGCTTCCGGAGACCCCTGTAGTATATCGCCGGCCAGACCCCTGTAGGTATATATAGCCTGCCCGACCCTGTAGTATAAAGTTCTGCCAGATCCCTGTGGAATATAGCCTGCAGACCCCTGTACTATAATAGTCCTGCCGCTCCCTGAGCAATATAGTCTCCAGACCCCTGGACGATATAGTCTGCCGATCCCTGTGAATATAGCCGCCAGACCCTGTTTATATCGCCTGCAGCCCCCTGATTATAAACGGCCAACAGCCTCCCTGTAAGAATTTACCAACCTCCCCTGTAGAAAATGTCTCACTAGACCTCTACGTGTGTTTGCGGGGCAGCGAGCTGTCTGAGTCGCTGACTGTCGGAAAATGGTGGGGGGCCCCTTTAAAAAGTGAAAGTGTTGGGGCCACAGGGCTCTAGCCCCCCATGAGCCCCTCCTTTAATCCAGCACGCCTGTCCGTGACTTACGGTGCGTGTCCGATGAAATATTCGGTCCTAACGATTCACTAAGCTCGTACATCATTTATTGGCATGCCCAGCTTGAGGTCTGCCGGGTTTCACCCTTTTCTCTGCCCGGTGCATGTAATTGCTTGATCCTGGGACACAAGTTAGTTTGGGTCCGAATCAGTCGGGTTGTCCTACCGCCCAGCCCAATGAATTTGTGCTGCATTCAAACCGCGCCGAGCCGCCACAAGCCAATCAGTGCGCCAAAAACCCGGTGTACAAATTTGGCCAACAGAAAGAGCGGGCAACCCGAAGAATCGTGGTCCGCTACCATTAGTTAAATGGGCCCCATGACTTTCTAAGACTTCGAACCCCCATATGTCCCACTAGTGTGGAGCAAGTCAAGAAGACTTGAGTCCCCATATCTACGGCAGTCCCTCCACATCATGACATTTCTTTCGGGGGAATCTTGTGGTAATGTCCATCAATTGTTGACCATAGTCAGGATGCTTAGGATTGAAGTCCATAAGTCCATATTGGTGAGCCAGGAGCCCCAAACGTTCTACTATAAGCAGAATCTTCTTCTATGCAAAACAGTTTTCTTGTGGACCCTCACGACCAGCAGTGACTCGGAAGAATTTCAACTGAATATTATTTTTGAGTTACATGGTCATGTAATTATATCTTTAAAGGGATTATCATGGTGAGGATCTACCTAATGGATAGTTGGTCGCCACTCAACTGGAAGACCCTCCATTCTCGTCTGGGTGGCCAAATCTAGTACTGCAGATAATGAGAAGGCGTTGGCTGGCAGTGACGCATTTCAAACCACTCAATAGAGAATGCGCTGTCTAATTTCTGTTTCATCAATGTTTATAACCTCAGTAAACAACATATTTTGGGCCAGGGTTTTGGATGGTTAATTAAGCTTTAGTATGTAATATTTTTAGCCCCCCAAATCTACATTGTAAACTTAAAACGACTTACTACTACAATAAATAGGGATCTAACTAGTGTAATGTGCCATGACAAGATCAGAGGTTGTCCATCAACTCAGACACCCCCCTAATATCTTTGTGCTCTATTGCTTCATTATTTACCTGGACAATCCTTTAAATCCCTGGGGTCAACGGGGGTTATGAATGACCGGACTAACAAAATGTCATGAAGATCAGATGGGTTTCACCCAAGATTGCTCTTGGTATACAGAGAACGGAACCAGGAAGTGACAGCGCCATGCCTCTGTAGTGGTCAGACCAGGTTACTGCAGATCTCATTAAAAGACTGCAGTCACCCGGGTCGCCCTACATAGAGAACGGCGCTGTTCACTAAGTGCACTGATGTGTGTATATGCTGGTCGGGGTCGGTCACATATGACATTGACGACCTATTCTCTGGAATATTACAGTTTTTAAGAGGCCTGAAATCCCCTTAAAAGCTTAAAATTTCTCTCCATAAATATATCTTCAATCAATTAACAGATGGAACCGCATTTCATAGCCCACGTTTGAGATTCCTTCAGCTCCGCGTTTTTCATGTTCATGGCACCGTCAACAAAAGAACTCTTCGTAGGAGGCGAAATGGAACACAAAAAAGAAAAAAAAAAAACTAAAATACAAACCTTAGCATGAAAGAGCGCGCGATGGTTCCCGTGTGATGTCGTGGATGTGTCACTTTCATAGACCCACACACAGATTCCATTCCTCCCCTCGTACTACTTCTAACTTCTATCTTGTAATCTTGGTGACTGAGTCCTTCACCTTCCTTCCTTCTCCGAGCCGTCGCCGCGCCGTCTAATGAAGGTTACGGAAGAACTCGGATAATTAACAATACTTACCCTCGAAGTCCATGAATTGGTGTCCCTATAGAAGAGAGTGTGGGGTATGTTCACATCATAGGGATTAGCAATTCATAGGTTGAGTCATGGTTGCTCCGCAGTGGAGTTCCGGCAACAATGGAAGCGCAGTCAGAATAGAGACCGTCTAAAGATATGGAAATATGCAGGAAACGGGGCATGCCACATATGTATTGTCCTGAAAAACTCTTCCTAAGAAGAGTAAATTTTCCTTTTTTATAGACTTAGAATAAATGAAGCAGCTCTTTCTCCATCTCCCTCACAGAAATCCCAGCAGATCTCACTTCAACATTCCCTAATTGAAGCAGGCAGCCAGATAATCTTCCCCAAAGTCTAAGTCTCTCTACGTCATGGTATATTTCCTGGTATTAGATGAGGGACCAATATCTGCACAATTTCAGAGTGCAATAGCAACAATAAAACCTTAAGGTGGCAAATCAGTTTGACTCCAATTTTGAACACTGCTATTATTGCACCCTGTGGTAAACCCCACTGTAACAATGACCTCTCAATATAAACCCATGAATAATCCCACTTGTAAACTAGGACTTTTCCCCCCAAGGAGCCTGATCAATTGGGGCTCTTGGAGCACCAAGGGCGGGCCCCTCCAAATATCCAGATCAGATCGCAGGGCCGGCACGGTGCTCCAAGAGCGCCAATGTTATCCGGCTCTGTCTATTACCCTGCACCGGGACAGTGACCCTCCAAACGAACCCATTTTGACCTTCTATGACTAACCCCTGTGGTACCTCACTGGTACTATGTCACTTCCTATACTAAACCCTGTTCTACCCTACTTGGTAACTGTGACCCCTTGATGCCCCCCACAAGTAGTTTTGAATCCATCTAATAGTTAGCCCAGTAATATGCCACTGGTTGCTGTGACTGGAACCCTTGTGGGACTGAACTGCATTGTGACTCTTCCATACATACCCCCGTGTTACAACAGTATTAGCTTTGAGACCACACCCATACTGACCCATATAGCACCCACTGCAGGGGTACCCGCCATAGCACGCCTGCTATTTGGCCCACCGTGTTCGGTGTATTGTATGTTAAATATGCTCTATGTGTGTATTTGTGATGTGTAGATGCTCTAAATTGTTACTTGTTATAAGTATACTGCTGTATTCTGTGTAATAGGGTGTGTAAATACTGTATTTTTAGAGGTAAGGGGGCCCCCATTTAGAAGTTCGTTATGGGGGCCCTGCACTTCCTAGTTATATTTCCACTGCCCAGGCATCTGCGAACCTTTCGTACCCGACATCTGTGGTGCCACTGGTAACTGGATGCTGGATGACCACTCCATTACTGACCCTGGATTACTGGTAACTGACACTCTTCAATTTTGACCCTTGATGTACCCCAATGATAATGCCACCTTCGGCCCACTGACACTGTGGTACACTGGTAACTGGAAGGCTCTACTACAACTGACCCCTATGCTCCCCCCATTTGGTGACCGCGTGAACACACTGTGCCTGATCCCTGTGATCCCCCACTTGGTTAACTGTGACCCCCTCCTTCATCTGCCCCCCATGGCACCCCCACGGTTACGACCTGGAGCCTTCTAATAGTGGTAAGTTTTTTGTGCCCCACTAACTCATAACCCCCTGTGTCTCTCCACTTGTCTTGGGAACTCTGCAATTCTGAACCCATAGAGCACTCCCACTAGTAACTGTGATCCTTTAATAAGTTGGACTTAGTGTAGGGTGACCCCACTAACTATACCCCTGTGGTCTCCCCACTTGTAATGGGCACTCCCGCATTTTGACCCCCGTGGCACTGATTGGTCACTTGACCCCTTCTCACACTGGCTCCTTTGGATCCTCCTTGTAACAATGACCCATCTCCGCACATCTAACGACCTCCAATCAATCCCCCGTCGTTCCTGTGTGGGTTCATTTTCCATTTTCCATTATAGTGATCTCGGACTGTCTGTGGTCTCAATGGCAGGGAATACCAACGTCATGTGTCGCCCAAATGCGACGATTTAATGCTGGCGTCACTTTTTTCCTGGAACCCATCGACAAGCAATAGAAACACAAAAGTCATCATTAACTTTTGTCAGAATTTGTGTTTCTCCTTCTTCTCGGCACGATGCGTCAACGCTGCTGGATCTGTGGAAAGTGGAAAATCATGCAGATGTGCGGGGGGGGGGTGGGGGGGGGAGGGGCACATCAGTAGAGATATTAAGCGAACAGAATGAAAATCGCAAAATCCATGTTTGCCTCCATCCTTAAAAAATAATAAGCGTCAAGAGGGCCGCGACGTCACCCGTCATCTATCCCCCCCCCCCCATATTGTCTCCCGTCTCCTCGGCGCTCAACAGGTTTAGGTCTGTCCTACGCCATCCGCGCAGTTCTATTGTTCTTTTCCCTTTGTCTTTTTTTTTCCCCACCAATCTCCTCCCTCGGCGTGAGACCAAATCTGCATCACCAATGTCTTTCATCCAACAGCTATATGCATCCCCCGACAAATATCTTAGAGAAACAGTTACCGGGAGCGTAATAGAATCTGTCTATGAGTGAGCTGCGCTTCTGTTTGTAACACCAGCCCTTGACTCGTCTCAAATACCAATTTTTTATCTACAAAAAAAATTAGCATTTTAATATATTTTTGTTCTTTTATATATGTATATACATGCAAGATGGCCGCCATTGCTATGCACCCGTCTGTAATCCTTGTGCTTTGGTGCAGTTGACCACTGAGCATAGCTACAGTCTTAGGACACATCCAATGGGAGCAGAACCTGGTTCACCTACCCTAGTCACCCCCCTCCTTACTATAATCCCCTGCATTAGAAGCATTTTTGGGCACATCTTTACTAAGGGTCCCGAAATCGCGGTTTTCCGCCGGTCTTCCGAATTTTACAGTTTTGCGTCCGAATTGACAAAAGCCCTGGTTTTTTGGCATTTTCCTCCCAAGAAATGTGGGGACCGCTACAAGTTAGTTTGGAACAGCTTACATGGTGCTCATTTGCATAACGATTCCGTTCCTGACCTCACTCCTGTGCTGGCCCTGTCCTGTCCTTCCCTCGTTCCCGACTCTGATCCTGTGCCACTGTCCGATTCCCTGCCTGTCCCCCGACCACGACCTTGCTTAAACTACTTTGTGTCACATCTTGGCCGCCACCGCAGACAACTTGCCACTGTGGAGCAAGTCCAACCCCGCTTTGCCGCAGGCTCTGTAAAATCCGGGTGCTACTTAGATTTCAGTCCCTGGTGTCGGCTTACACATCATCATCCATCAGTGGTCCAGTGGATAGATGATATAGATGACTTTAGGTTACAATAGATGGACTATAGAGGACTTAGATACAATAGATTACTATAAAGACTATAGAAGACAAGAGATGACTAGAGGAAGACTACAGATGACAATGAGACTACAGTAAAACAATACATGACAATAATGACTATGTAGAAACAATAGAGGAAATAAGGACTATATCGATGACACTAGAGTACAAGAGAGGCTTATAGATAACATGATACAATAGAGATATAGATGACATAAATGACTATGGAGGACTATATATAACACTAGAGGACTATAGATGACAATAAATGACTATGAGGACTATAGATACAATAGAGGGACATATAGATGACAATAGGGACTACATATCAAAAAGAGAGGCTTACATATGCAGGACACTATAGGCATGATAACAATCGATCCCCACAGAGGAACTTAAATGACAAAAGAGACTATCGATAACAATAATATGACAAAAGCGGACTATGATGACTATATATTACAAGAGATGACTATACACGCTATAGAAGACAGAGATGACTAAGAATACTACAAGATGACAATAGAGGACTACATATACAATACATGACAATATAAATGTGGATGACTATGTAGATGACAATAGGATGACTTATTAGATAACAATAGTAGGACATAGAGGACTATATAGATAAATCGAGGGCAATAGCTTCTATATAGAGTAACAATAGAGGACATAGAGGACTATTATAATAACAATAGATGAACAATGAGGACTTATAGATGACAAAAATTGGACTATGGAATGACTATAGATAACATATATGACTATAGATTACAATATGACTATGAGGACTATAGATAACACTAGAGGACTAATAGATGACAATAAATGACTATGGAGACCTATAGATCACATAGAGACTATATATGACAATCAATGACTATGTAGGACTATGATAACAATATATGACTATAGATACAATAAATGACTATGGATGACTAATAGATACAATATAGGACATATGATTACAATAGGACTACAGATAAAAAATAGGACTATATTGAAGGACCATAGAGGACTATCATATAACATAGATCCCCAGGGCTGAACTATTATTACCAAAGAAGGACTATAGATAACATAGATGACAATAGAGTATATGGAGGACTATCTTGACATAGATGACCGTAAAGACTATAGAATACAAGAGATGACTATAGAAAGACTACAGATGACAATAGAGTACTACAGATAACAAATACTTACACATAGTACTATTATGATAACAATAGCGTGACAATAGAGGACTATAGGTACAATAGGACAATAGAGGACTATATCGATAACAAATAATGACAATAGAGTACTATAGATACAATAAATGACTAGGAGGACTATAGATAACAATAAGGACTTAGATTACAATAATGACTAGGGAGTACTATCTATACAATCGAGGACTATAGAGATGACAATAGAGGACTACAGATAAAAAAAGATGACTATATGGAGGACAATAGAGAGACTATAGATAACAATAGCTCCCATATAGGACTATAGATGACAAAAGAGACTATAGATCCCAATATATGACAATAGATGACTATGGATGACTATAGATGACAATAGATGACTATAAAAAGACTATAGAGAAGACAATATATGACTAAGAAGACTACAGATGACAATAAGATGACTATACAATACATACATGACAATATAGACTATGTAGATGACAATAGAGGATTATAGATAACACTAGAGGAATATAGACTTATATCGATAACAATAGAGGGCAAGAGGACATCTAGATACCAATAGAGGACAAGGAGGACTATATAGATAAAAATCGATGACAATAGAGGCTATTCATGACATAAATGACTATGGAGGACTCTGAATAACATATGAGGACTATAGATGACCATAAATGACTATGTAGGACTATAGATAACAACATAGTACTAAATGACAATCATGACTATGGAGGACTATCGATAACCATGAGGACTATAGATGCAAATAAATACTATTTAGACTATATATCACAATAGAAGTGACTATAATTACAATAAATGACTATGGGGTACTTAGATGACAATAGAGACGATATAGATGACAAAGAGGCCTACAGATAAACAAGAGGATATATTTAGGACATATAGGACTATAGATAACAATATATCCCATAGATGACTATATATGACAAAAGAGGACTATAGATAACATAATGACAATGAGGACTATGGAGTACTCTAATGAAATAGTTACTATAAAAGACTAAGAGACAAGGAGACTACTAGAATACTACAAAGAATGACAATAGAGGACTACCTACACTACATTACAATAGAGACTCTGTAGATAACAATATAGGACAATAGAGACATATATATTACACTAGAGGGACAATAGAGGACTATATAGATAACAATAGCTGACATACTGACTATATATGACAATAATGACTATGGAGACTAATAGCTCAATCGAGACTATATATTACAATAAATGACTATGTAGGCCTATAGATTGACAATCGAGGACTATTAGATGACAATAATGACTACAATAAAAAAGGAGGACTATATTGGGAGGACAATAGAGGACTAGATAACAATGCTCCCAATAGAGGACTATAGATGACAAACAGGACATAATAACATAGATGACAATAGAAGATGATTGAGGACTAGGATACAATAGATGCTATAAAAGACTATAGAAGACAAAGATGACTTATAGAAGACTACAGATGACAATAGAGGACTACAATAACAATACATGACAATATATGACTAATGTTAGATGACAATAGAGGCCTGCTTAGATACCATAGCGACAATAGATACTATAGATAACAATAAGGGTCAATAGCGGCCAATATAGATAACAATAGAGACAATAGAGGCACATATAGATCACACTAGATTACAATAAGAGGACTATAGATGACAATAAAATGACTATGGAGGACTATGATAACACTAGAGGACTATGATGACAATCAAATGACTATGGAGGACTATAGATAGCAATATAGGACTATAGATGACAATAATGACTATGGAGGGATATAGATAACCTAAGTACTTATATGACAATACATTACTATGGAGGACTATAGATAACAAAGAGGGACTATAGATGACATAAATGACTATGGAGGACCATAGATGACAATAGAGGACTATAATAGATGCAATAGAAGTACTACAGATGAAAATAGAGGACTATATAGAGGACAATAAGATGACTATAGTCCTCCATAGTCCTCTATTGTCATCTATTGTTATCTATAGTCCTCTATTGTCCTCTATATAGTCCTCTATTTTCATCTGTAGTCCTCTATTGTCATCTATATAGTCCTCTATTGTCATC
>WNYA01002966.1:0-31164 GCA_019512145.1 Engystomops pustulosus | reverse complement strand
GTCTGAGCTAGGCTAGGGCCATAGTCTGAGCTAGGCTAGGGCCATAGGCTGAGCTAGGCTAGGGCCATAGGCTGAGCTAGGCTAGGGCCATAGGCTGAGCTAGGCTAGGGCCATAGGCTGAGCTAGGCTAGGGCCATAGGCTGAGCTAGGCTAGGGCCATAGGCTGAGCTAGGCTGTTGTCTTATAAAATAACATGACAGAAACTTGATGAACCCTTTTTTAATCAATGGGGTCTATTGCACACTTTTTGTGTTTGTCATGTTATGGATTTGTTCCTCGCAGCCAGCCTTTTCCATTCCTATGATGAAACAGAACAAACTGAACACCCAATGTAGATGTGAACCCAGTATCACAGAATTGCTGTTTTGTCTTGTGTAGATTTGGCCATAATACAACCCATGCAATTCCTTGCTGCCCTGCATCCTACATGTTGGCTGTAAGTTGTCATCCACAGGACCCCAATACAATTGACTACAATATGGCAGATTCCATACATTGCCATATGGAACAAAGCTATTAATTGTGTCCCCTCATAACTTTATTGGGGTCCCATAGCTATGTATTTCATATCTAGAAGTATTGAACAGTAAGCCTATTGGATATCCTATATTGCTGTCTAATGGGCCATTTTTTTCTAATGTGCAGGTCTTATAGGTAAAGAACTGTCCAATTCTGATATATCCTTGTCAATTTGCCAAAAAAGATGGCAGAAGGTGCCAGACTACGAACTAGTGCTGAGAAGATCCCTGAAGAACAGGCACAGGATTCTGGCTCAGGTTCAAGTGGAGGAGGTGGGGTAGCTCTGAAGAAGGAGATTGGACTAGTAAGTGCCTGTGGCATTATAGTAGGTGAGTCTTGTTTTTTTTATATATATTTTGGGATTGTATAGATTGTTATTACTTTTGCTCTCACATGTGCCATATGTTTCCATAAGTATAAGTGCTCATAGGGCCATGCATGTGGTCCTCCGTTCATCCCATTTGGTCAAGACATTAATCGGTAACCCAGCTCCTGCAGCTTTACCAATATTGCTTAAGTCTCTAAACAACATGTGGAAATGCCAAAGTATGATAATCAGTAAAACTTTATTATTGATTACTCAAAATTTGAAATATTCCTTTCATTTGTATTCTTCTGTTGGAATTGTGCTCAGGGTAGGGGCACAGGAAGGAGTTACTTGGGTGCAATTACTCATGCAGGATAATGCTTTTATAGCTTATAAAAAGTCTAGGAGAGGTCATACTCTTTAGGGCCTATTCACATGTGGCAGATTTGGTCCTTATGTCTTATTCAGCTAAATGAGGCTTTCACAAATCCAGTTAGCTAGAGCAACAGTAACCCTCTTGATGGCCAAATTTACTTGCTCCTGTTAAACAATTAAGTGAGCTGCGTGTAAAATCTCAAAAAGGTCCCAGAAGATTTTTAGAGTTTGAGTTGTTGGCTCTCTTGTAATCTCAGAAACAATCCATGGGTTCACATCCATGGGTCTTTGGAAACAACTTGGAGATTACAGTGGTAAGGCATTTATAGCTTTCTTCTTAGTTGATTTGAGTAGGGGAGACAGCCGTGGTCAGCAACTTCTAGGGCAATGATGGCGAATTTTTCAGAGACCGAGTGCCCAAACTACAACCAAAATCCACTTATTTACCATGAAGTGCCAACATGGCATTTCAAGCACTAATTTATTGCTACCTGTTCTTCAACATCATTAAATTGTATTGGCTCTCCTAAGGCCACCAATAGTTGAAGGTGGGCAAATAAGTTCAGACCATCATTGTAGCTTCTCTCCAGGAAGAATGGTGGGTCCAGCAGGATGACATCCAAAGACAATGCAGTTCTGTCAACACCTTCTCACTTTTCCCGCAGTTTCAAACAGCCAATGAATTCCCGCAGCATTCCATAAGTTGCTTGGGACTGCAGGAAGATTTGGTGGATTTTGTCCTGTTTGGTGAAATTGGTGCAATGGCCTGAGTGCCCACAGAAAGGGCTCTGAGTGCCACCTCTGACACCCGTGCCATAGGTTCGCCACCACTGCCCTAGAACAGTGGTGGCGAACCTATGGCACGGGTGTCAGAGGTGGCACTCGGAGCCCTTTCTGTGGGCACTCAGGCCATCGGCCCCAGAACAGAGTTAACCAAACAGGATCAAATCCATCAAATCTTCCTGCAGTCCCAGGCAACTTAAGACATGCTGCTGTCAGCGGTATTTTACAGACACTTTATTGTCTGGAACTGCTTGAAAAGTGAGAAGGTGTTGAAAGAAGTGCATTATCTTTGGAGGTCTTCCTGCTGGACCCACCATTTGTCCTGTACAGAGATACCCTGGTGAGAAGATATAATGATAATTTGAATTTGCCCATCTTCTTTCAACTGTATTGGTGGCCTCAGGCGGCCAATACAATTTTAAGAAGTGGAAGAACAGGTAGCTGTAAGTTACTGCTTAAAATGCGACGTTGGCACTTCACGGTAAATAAGTGGATTTTGGTTGTAGTTTGGGCACTCGGTCTCTAAAAGGTTTGCCATCACTGTTCTAGGGCCATTGCATTGAGTGCTGTCCGAGTCTAGATCGAATAAAAACTCAGATACATTGGATAGACTTTTGTCAAATGTTCTGAATCGGGTGATGCATGAAACATTTTCATCCTAGTGTGGTCAGTTATCCATCACATATGTTCGTATGCTGAAAAAAACAGGTAATAGATCAGACCTGTGAAAGTCGTACACAATTTGGATGAAACTAGGACTACAAAGATGGATAGGACTGAAATCGGACCAAAATCATAAAAGTTTCTCTGATCAAAAACATCTGAATTCTACTTGGTTCGTGGGCAGCTTACCTCAATGTATTGTGTATGGTCACCTTAAGAAGGACATAGTTTAGCTGCTCATCTGATTGAGGGATGAAGTGTCATAGTTTTAGCTATCTTTACTGTTTACTCTTGGGGCCAAAAAAGATTAGTTTATTTTAACTCTCCAGCAAATCTAGAGATAAAAGGCATGAGTGGAAACAGAGATGTGTGTAAGCCATTGTTTCCTACTAGTCACTATCCCAAGGTCCTTGAGCCCTAGCATTGATAAAATGTGCATACAATAGTCTGTTATCTCCTATTCTGATACTGTGACTGGTCCTTTATCTATAATCATTATGGAAATAGGGTGCTATTGAAATTTAGATTACTAAATACATCTGCATATATACCCAGACTACTAGGATTAACGGTAATTTCATTTCTGCTGAGTATATATATGTTCACCCCTACCCCAATCTCCTTTCCTCCTTATCAATGGGTACAGACGTAGTAGATTGGGGAAGGAAATGGCGTGTTACTGATCACGTGACGCCACATTTTAGGAAATGGCTAATATTGCTGACTTAGTGAATGACTGAGCAGGCAAGAAGTTACCCTGCCACGTGTGCTGCACAAAGTGTAGTAGAGCGCTGAAGTGCTGTACAAAGGGCATTTCGTCATCAATGTCATTGAACCTTTGTACAATAAGGGGGATGTAAAATACTTAACCCGTTATTAGTAATCTTTATGTACATATGTATATAAGGAGATTATGGAAAAATATAACATACATTAAAATTACATGTTTTATTTTTACATGGGGTCATAGAGCAGTGAAAGATGACCCAGAATATGGTGACATAATTTATATATGTGTGATAATATGGTGTTTTATTACCCTATAAAACATCTTGTATCTATTATCTTGCAACAATTTAAAAAAAGCCACGTATCTTAGTGTACAGACTGAATTCGGACCGCACTGATCTTATTGGCTCCCAGGAAGCTGATCCTCTCATGAATATGTATTTTTACTACTCACAAAATGGTTGACTGAACATGATCCCTGGTCTGACCTTTCTCTACCGTTGTGTTCCTGCTGTTTTCTTCTTGGCTTCCCGATGTCCTTTTTTTAGTCATGTTTTTATGTCATCAGACAGAGCTGTGTATTCTCATTGACCCGGGTCTGTGACACACGTCTGCATCGGATACAGTGTTATAAAGATAGCAGCCCAGTGTCCTGGGGCAGGGACTGTGTCAGGACTAATGTGTCACCATAAACAGGCTGGATGTCACAGAACATTTGTGATGCAGCAGAAAACAGCTTCATGTAATGCATTGTAGATAACAGACTTCAGATATTGACAGCTTGTTATGCTTTATGCTCATTTAACCATTGATTTGCTGCAATAACTTGTGAGAAAGCATTGTATGGTGTCATTACTAAAGCGCTATATAAATATATGAATCCACAAATAGAAGTGACCTTATAGAAACATGCCATTAGTCTTCATTACAGTCGCACAACACTTTTATCAAAAGCAGGCGATCATGTGATGATTACATAGCTGGCTTAGGGAATGGGGAGGGGGGTCAGTAGCTACAGGACTGCACAGAATTATGATTTCCCTACAGAGTCAGAATCCAAATACAGACATTTATGACAGTTTTGTCAGAAGCAGGAGGCACAGGCAGTCCTAAAACATGGCTTCCATGGTTGTGAATTCTATCAGCCTGTACTTTAAACTGGCTATGTTCGCACGCAGCAGGATTGTTACTAAATGCTCTACTGAGCAATCCCTTCCGTAGTCCCATGTACTCAGCTGTTGTTTTTAGGTAATTGTATATAAGCTCCCTCACCACCTATGAATTCATTAGATACAGCCCCTCTCACCGCCATGGATTCCTTATGTACAGCCTTATGTGGGCCCCCCCCAGAAGCTCTGGGTCCTGGCACTTGCCCAGGTATGCCCAGTGCTGACGCTAGCCCAGTCCCCATGTATATCTATGGGCTCTCAGAAATGCCAGTCTTTCTGCTGTCATCGGTGTGTGAGTGTACTTTACATGCCTATGACACACGTGCTACATACAAAGGACCAGGGGCCCTTGAAAAGCATGTGTGCCAGAGGCCTTAAATCTGAATATGGATACATTTACACTTTACACTTTACACATTGTATTTCCATTTTTGCATGGATTTCTTCAATTGAGAAATTTCTTCTGCTTGTGAACATACACTAAGAGATTTACTTTGTTTTCTATATCTATACAGTTCCTCAAGAGCAGAGTACAGTTTTATTACAGCACTATGTAACATGTTGGTGCTATAGAAATCGTAAGACATAATTATTTTTGAACAGTCGACATGCTGTATAGCCTTATACAAAGACCTACATCTTTTGTTTCCATACATTGTTGGACCCCTGCAGTTGTTTTCCTCTCCCACTCGTGGTATCGCCTTCTTTGTGTTTGCCTTCGTCCTCAGTGAGCATGGCAGCTAGTTTTTAGCATTTTTCATTATCTCCATCCCTTCCCCCTACTCTGCATTCCCATGTCCCCTTCCCCTATATCTCCCACAGATTGCAGTATCTTTTCTGCCCTACTCTCCTCTTTTTACTCTGAATAATGGATGTGTTGGTCATGTGATGGCTATTTATAGAGACCAGTGACGCCAGCAGATGAGGTTCTCTATACATCACTGATGGTGTCAAAGACGTACGAGTATTGTCTGCTGATACAGAGCTCTGGCAATATTATGAATGTGTTGTAGCAGCGTGTAATTTGTGAAGGAACACTATATAGGAACCTATATGTGCCATATGCCATTATGACAAGAGGTGTCACCCAGCTTTTCCAGGCTCCTTAGCAGCATATTTATATCATTTGGCAGTGAGGAGAATGAAGGATGTATTATTAAATGAGTAACAGTATCCGGCTCCTCATTCCGTCCTCTAGAAAACCTTGGCAATCCCCCTTGGGGGGTACACTATTGTGTCTTATGGTGTGAGCTGCCCCTCCGCTTTATTGCTTTTGTATTAGCTGCTAGTACTAGAGAGGATGATTTCCATGGACATTTTCTGGTATTATACAAAACTAATAGCATACAACAATTGTAAGTAGCAGACACTTACCATGCATTATAAAGAATTTCTTCTACACTGATATTTGTAGTTATAACATCATTCACTGTGACTTCTGCCATTAGTAACTTTGAGGAACCATATAGCTAACGATGGATGGTTGATAACATGGTAGATTGCACCTAAATGTACATTCAATGCAGATAAGATCTAGTGTACATTTAGTGCTGCTTTATTGCATACATTACATTGTATCACATCAGAAATGCTGTGACCAATGTCCTGCTTTTTGTTGTAAATGTTCTCCTCAGCATTTGGACTCTAGTGAACTTCCTTGGTAACTCCAAGGTATAAAGTCCATAATAGTGGCTTGCAGGGTGCATGATCACCTGGCAGGTGTAGCTGCCTCATTCTTCTCTGTTTTCCAAGAGGATTATATATTTGAGATAGAACAGAACAAAGGTTACCAAAAAGCAGTATCAAGCAAATTTAAAGTACAACGTTTCAATACTGAGGGGCAAAGTCGCTGGTTGTAACTCTTAACCCTTTTAGTCTTGGGTGTGTTGCACAGTATGGAGCTCATTATACTTGTTCTGTATTTTTTGACATACCTCATACCTCCCTCTCCCATGCTGAGAGCATTGCAGAGGGGTGAAAATGATGTCACCCCCCTCTCCAATGCTCTCAGCTCTCTCCTCTTTGAAATCATCCTTCTTATATCCTTGAATATTTGTGTTTCTCTAAAAAGAAGCTTTTAAAAATATTCAACTAAACTTGAGGGGGAATTGGAGCTTCATCCGAACTCCACTCTCCTCTGTGCCAGCCTATCTCCGCCCTATTTGCAAGAGCAAGGAATATGGAAACGCCTATGTATAAGATTTACATAGAGCTGGCTTATGTCGCAGTCGAGGCATACAACAATCCAAGCATATAAGAAGGACAGTTTCAGTGAAGAGAAGAATAAGTGGTCTACCATCAGTAAATCTAATGGTAGGAAAGGAAAGCCCAGGATGCCCCAAAAAAGGTTTTGCTATGTTAATCAAATTGATAACCCTAATATCTTGGCACTTAAACATGCAAAATTTACAAACTGCAAGAACTGATTGTAGAAAACTTTTAGATATTTGAATATGACACACAAGTTGACACCCGGCCCGTGTCCTACGCATGAGGCCTTTAAAGGGTGGAAATATGCAAGTTAATACTGATTGAAGTTACAAGATTTCAACCACAATTGGAATACATTTTTCTAATTCTAGGTGGACAAATTATTACATATTTTCCAGATGAAAGATCTGTCCTAAAGGTAGTTTGTCAATCTCATATGAGTAGGTAGAGGTCCAACTCCTGAGAAAGTCCCAGCCCTGCCCCCCCCCCCCCTGTACCCTTCAACAGTAAGAAATCATAGGAGCAGTGCTGGTCTATCAACAATGCCGTCTCTGTAACTCCATTTTGGGGCTCATTTTGGAAATGGTAGCTGTTATCTTTGTTTGAGATCAAACTTGGGTGTTTATAGATTTGATGGACTTTGTTCTAACACTGTTAATAAAGTTTGATAAATGCTTAACATTCCAGTTGCATCAGACGATGTGATTTGTGTTCATTAATGTAAGAGCTATCTTTCGTGTTGCAGACTAGCACATTTTATTAAACTCTTATCAGTTGTGCTGATTTCTGCCTCTGATCATAGATGTGTTATTGCATTTTATAGTAATCAAAGCCGGTCTCAAAGGGGAGAGGACTGGGCAATGTACCTTTAGTCCCCTGTTATCATCTTTTTATACATGATGATAGATTTATTATTGGATGTTACACCCAATGGCTGTTGTTAACATGTATTCCTACAAATCCAACTTGTTTTGTAGTAGTGAGTCTCTGTGAACGTAGCTGCAAATTACGGTATATGGTTCAATTTAGTTGTCTTATGCATACTTTCTACAAAATCTTTGTTCAGATGCAAGATCTTCATAAGCAAATTAGGAATTTAAAATGACACTGGGTTGGCACTGTGTTGTGTGTAGTCTCCTGTGCTGGTGTCCTCTTCTCTTAGTTCTAGTTACAAGTGCTTAGGACAATAGAATTATTAGTACATTGGGGCTGATTAACCGATGTCACCAGTGGGCCACTGATTATCCCCATTGGCCTTCCCAGTCGTATGACTGACAGACCCATCTCTTCCTGCAGAGTAAATGACCAACCATGTGAAATCATAGCATGCCTCCATGCAGGATGGGGAGATGTAGAAGTCCATTTAGTCTTGGGGAGGAGTAGAAATCCATAGAGGCATGCTGTGATTTCATGTGATCAGATAAATACATGGGGTAGATGTTGCAGATGTAACAGGAAGTTAAATAACATCACCCTGGCCACATGACTTTAAGTGCCCAATGATGTAACAGAGCTCTCTCTCAATGTTCCATACAGCAGCATATCATAGCACTGAATTTACATACTGATTTTTTTTTTTTAACATTGCAGCCATGAAAAGGAACCATTTAGGGATAAGGGCAATGTTTTTAATCATGGTTTTTAAGGAAGCATTTAGTTTGGGTAGGTTAATTTCAGTGACCGTTTATCTTTGAGCAAGGGGGCTTTCTGTGAATAAACAGGTACATCTCATCTAATGACAGGTACATTTCATCTAATGTAAGAAGCTGGGTGGGCAGAGAAATCCAACATTCGCACCTTGCACTAAGCTGGGGACCAGAGTAGAGTGGAGCGCTGTAAACAAACACTGCTTAGATCAGTGGTTCTCAACCTTTCTAATGATGTGACCCCGCAATAGAGCTCCCCATGTTGTGGTGACCCCAAACCATGAAATTTGCAGTAAAAACACAATAAAATTGCGGCTACTATGGCTTTAGGCGACCCCCGGTTTCGGTCGTTCGACCCCTGCTGGGGTCCCGACCCACAGGTTGAGAACCGCTGGCTTAGATTATAGGAACTGAACAATTACATTTTTTTGTTTTAAATGGGGTTTTCCCACAAACTAAAGTTAGGGCCTATCCACGGGATAGTGCCTAAATTGCTGATCAACGCTGAGAACCCCAAAGATCACATGAACGAGAGGTCTGTCGGATCCCTCGTCGCTCTTGTCAGATTAATGAGGCAGGTAGACACGCATGACCGTTCTGCTCCAATAATCTCTATGGAGATGACGGAGACCGTGGGTAAGCCCCTTAAAGGAATGGGCTAAACATGAATTCTAGGATTGACTTTCAGTGATGACATGCAAAATGTAACCCTGTAACTGTCATTTAAGGTTAATTAAAAAAAAAATTAAGTAGGTAAAAGTAACATTGGATCGGTAATGGTCTCTTTTCACAAGAATAACATGTGTTTCTCGCCTCCGATTTATGCTACTACGTATGGTAGAGTACAGTTTTGTGAATGCTTACAAAGAAAACTGTGTTTAGCTTCCCAGCATCAGGGAGAGTAGTATTCTATTCTATTTCTTTCTTTGGTCAATAGAATTATCTTTCTCTCCCAAATTATATGCAAAGGTCATGTTTCTGTACAAGATTCTGGTAACAGGAGAGGCCCCCTGGAGTCTTGTTTTAAACATTTGTGTTGGGAACATTAGTGTCCCGAAACTCTTTTCTGGGTATGAAGTCAGTAGTGGCTGCTTCTACTGTAGTGTCTTGCTCTGGTTATCTCTGGGGACAGGAGTAGAGCTTCATGCATTCTTGGAGGAAAGAATAGATAGGGCTTTGTAATACTAATTTACATATAGCTGCATAAATAAAGTGAGAACAGAGGTTACAGTCTCAACTAGGTCACACAGCCAAAGGATCCATAAAAAAATATATTAGAAAATATTAAATATATGTGTGTGTATATATATATAATATATATGTGTATGTATGTATGTAATTAATTCTTCCAAAGGCAAATATATGTACTATATTGTACAATTTTTTTTTTAATTTTTTGTAGAGGGTCTTGAAGCATTTAGGATTATCCTGAGGTAGGTAAATTCAGTCCCATGATATCCCAAGCTGTAGGCAGTTAATTCTTATCACAAGACTGTCAGGGTTTAGATCTTATAACATGCTGAACCTGTAATAGGATTCTGTGCTCTTGGAAGGAGTGAGAAATCCTTTCAGTTATTCTTGAACTTTTCCATGACAAGTTACGGTACTGCTGATGTAAAATTTTGGAAGATGTAAGTCTGCAAGCCACAAATTGGTATAAGAAAGCAATTAACCTGAAATAATGAAACGACAAACTGAAATGTGCAAATCTTCAAAAACATGTCTTATCCTATAAGTAAAAAACTGAAAACCACTAGCAAGAAGAAATTTAGCAAAGGATTACAGCACAGCTTAGGTAATAAAGAACATATATAGACTATTCATACTAAGACTTCCAATGTCTTGGCATTCAATTTCTCCCATTTCTATGAACGGTATTGTCTTGCACGTTGACCACAATAATGTAAAACGCATTCCTGTCTTGTAGGAAATATTATCGGCTCTGGGATATTTGTATCTCCAAAGGGAGTACTTGAAAATGCCGGCTCAGTGGGTATGGCCCTTATCGTGTGGATTGTCACTGGAGTCATTACAGCAGTGGGTGCCTTATGTTATGCAGAACTTGGTGTCACCATACCCAAGTCTGGTGGAGACTACTCATATGTAAAGGACATCTTTGGTGGACTAGCGGGGTAAGAGTTGTTTTTCAAAAATGACTTAATGGCATTACTTTGATTTTTAGTTCACTCTGTTGAACCAGATTTTTAATTGCTATTTCTTTTCTTTTTGCAGCTTCCTCCGGCTCTGGATTGCAGTTCTGGTGATCTATCCTACAAACCAGGCAGTCATTGCATTGACTTTTTCAAACTATGTACTACAACCTCTCTTCCCAACATGCTTTGCACCGGAGTCTGGACTTCGTCTACTGGCCGCTGTCTGTCTATGTGAGTATTACACTCCCTTCATAATGATAATATCAACTTGTTTACCTGTAGATTACACCGGCATCTTTTTTTTTTTTTTTTTCTAGCAATGCAGTTAGAAATGGGGCATATCTTAAAGAGAACCCGTCATGCAAAATAACCCCCCTAAACTAAATATATTTTCATAAACTGCCATTAGAGAGCATTGCCTCTATCCCTTCATTGTGCCTCTACATGCCTGTAAACCTAAGCAATGAGGTCCTAAAGCTGTATGCAAATGACCTGTGAAATGTCCAATGAAGCATTAGCATATTCAAGCTGTCCACTCTATTCATGAGTGGGAGGCACAGCCACACCCCCAGTGCATGACTGACAGCCTGTATAATGATGTGAGGCTGTATAATGATGTGCATCCTGGTGCTGGTGGCCATGCCCCCTGCAGCCTGTGTGTGCATGTGTGTGTGTTTAGGAGAGATACAGCAGCTCCAGGCAGCCATGTTACAGCAGAACATGTCAGATTCATGTGTAGCTGATGTCTGTGTATTAGGAGGATGTCAGCAGATGCACACACACACTAGCCATGCTTTACTATACATTACACACAGACATGAGCAGGGGGAGGAGAGGGGAGGGGTAACAGGGGTGACATCACTGCCTCTGACCATGTGAGCAGTCTCATTTACATAATAAAGAATAGATGATTTTACAATGATTAATGTATGAAATAACTAGATAAAGGCTGGGATGGGATCCTTGTGAGCTGCTCCAACAGGTAGTAGTGACAGGACAAGTGACACAGACCTGATGACAGGTGTCCTTTAATTACCTACCTTTTCTTAGTTTACATGGGTCCATCTACCTGGAATCCAATGTCTTAGGAGCAGCAATATTAGCCAATGCAACTTTGCTACATTTACTTTTAAAATAAAAGTTGCACCAAGTTCAAAAATTATCCTCTATCTACACAATAGGGCATAACAAGCTTATTGTTGAGGGTCTGACATCTTCAGGCTGAGTCACATAAGGCCCATTTATAGAAAATCCCTCTGCTGACCCGCATTCTAGCGAAACAAAATACGTCTATATCCACTTTGACTTTCTGATAAAATGTAACAGACATCAGTAGAGACTAATGAGTTACACATATTAGCCTCATCCAACTGGCCATTCTTCAGCTGAATGCTTGTTGGTCCCAACTTTTATGTTGGGTTAATAGCAGATCAGTAAGGAAATGTGATGGTACCATATATACCATCAATACATTATGAAATTGTGGAGTGAATGTCCATGTATATATCATCTTTTTATTATCTCGTAGAACAGAAGTGAATAGATAGACTTATTATATATGTGTGTGTATTACCATATACCAAATAGGAGAGAGTAATGACACTGAGATGTAGTAGAAGGTACAGAGTATAAATAATCAGGAAACCACTATAATGGAAATCACTACATGTACAATCTCATGTGAGAATATCCTTATCAAAGCCGTTCCTGAGCAGCTATTGGACCTTGGTTCTGGCCGCAGTCCTTGTCTCAGATGATATGGGGGTTGGGTTGTTTTGGACTGTGCTCTAGACATGGTGCCTGTCTGCCGAGAAGAGAGGATCCTGCTTAAACTGGTTCCCTGGAAGCTCAAAACATAGAGAAGGGGGGTGTGGATTATGCAAGCACAGCTGGGCCTCAAATGTCATTATTCAGACAGGCTGATTACTCAGGGCTGAGTCAGCAGAAGGTAGAGTGAGGGGAAGTGATAGGACAAATCCACTGTTTGTAATAGAGAGATTAATGTGCTTGTGCGGGGTTAAAAAAAACTGTCTATGGCTTTCACATGAAAGTCGCCCGTGTTTGTGCAGACCCTAGCTCAGACTTTGTCGATGTAATAGCAGGTCGATGGATGAGTGCTGTTCTTATGTGTTTGCTTCTCCTGGCAGATGTGGCTTCTTGATGTCCTCCAGCTCTCCTTGCACCTCAGGGTCACTGATAATAATAATGACGCACATAATCAAACAGTCCAAGAATATCTGGGCCTTGACACTTTATGAAAGACATTCTGCAATTCTCAGATTCTTTGTGTGATTTTAGGGATTTTTGTGTAGTTTAAGGGACATAACTGCATGAGGAAAGAGGTTTTGGATACTATGCAATATCATGCACAAGATACCTCTTATTTGCCTATATTTATACCTATTTACCTTACATATACCTATATATACCTTATGTACATCACATTTAATGGGGTTCAAATACATTCATTCACCAAAGCTTATAGTGTTGTATCCACCTCATTGTCCTCATACAAATTCACATGGAATATTATATAAATCGTTATGGCTTTTCTGATAAGCAGTAAGCATACCTATCTTATATGTGATTTGTAATAGAAGTTTAAGACCTCCAATGAAGTATATAGCTAGAATACTGTGTTTATGTGCATGTTAAATCACCTAGCTCATATGCCTGGTGGGATATGATTAGTTACCATTGTGTCAGTTCATTTATATGTAGTGTATAGTACAAAGTCGTCTCCTCCTTTGCCCTTTTCACTGATCTGCTTTGTTATTTTCTAGTGTGTGTTTTGTACTAGTTTCTGCTGCCTCCTCCCCCTTCCCACCCACAGGTTATTTCCGGTTAATATTCTCTTCCCTCCCATCTGTCTTGCAATTTCTTCTTGAGCTTGAAAACAAGTCTTCTGGTCTGGCTGAATGCCCTGATACGTAGATGAGCGATTTCCAAGTATTGGTGCAATGATGGGACAAACTAACACCATTCGAGCCATTGATATCACATCCAGCCTGCAGCTATGCCTGCTGAAGGTCCTTAGCCAGAACTCTGTGTATCAACATGTTCTTAAACCCTAGCAGGATAAACAAATCTCTTCTTGAGGACACAAAACGATACTTGTGAGAACAATCCTCGGAAGGGAACATTATGTAATAAATGTTACCCTATGAGGTTATTTTGATTGTACACAAGAGGTAATGTTACTTATTAGTATTCTCTCCTAAATAACATCAATACATCTATTGAACAGAAGGCTGTTTACAAGGCTACGCTTCACAACATGCGATGAACAGTAATGAATATCATGCAGTCCTTGACATTATTCTCTCATACCTTATACACAGGCTTCTTCTGTAAGAACATGAGACTGTTCTGACCAGTGTCTAGAACAGATCAGAACAAAAGTATCAGATTCTTATGATTCTGAGATGTCTCTAAGGAGGCCATTTGATAGTTGCTTATTTCCCATTACAAAATGTAGTATATTAATGGGGGAGTAGGGTAAGATGGATGTTAAATCTCTGCGTAGGAGGCATCTCACCATGCCTGGCCGGTAAAGCAAGAGGACATTTTCATCATTATAATCCTGCCAAAAGAGGCCATCATTATCACCTAATAATTTCCATTGCAATAGCTTTTGTAGATGGGTCATATAAGTGTGTTGATAACAAGGATTATTCTCAATGATTAACCAGTTTATTCACATTAGGCAATCATCATTTCACTTGATCACATAATTGGTGGTACATGATAGGTGCAGTGGCCATCAGCTGAACACTGACATTCCTTTTCACCTTTCTTGTCACCTCTGCCTCATGTGCAGAAAATAAGGGGGATAAGATCATACCAGACAACAGGCCATCTTTTCCCAACATGTAAAAAGGTACATATGGCGTACACATAGAGTAGTAGATTTGGAAGTTGAGTGAGAAATTATTGGAAATACTACATTTTAAGTGGAGGACCTGCTGTGTCTCCTGAGGACCCTTGCTTGACTCGGTCCGGTAGGCTAAGTGTAAATGAACAAGTCAGGAGGGGAAATGTAGAATTAAAGGACTAAGCAAAAAATTATGGTTTAAGCAGTATCTTTTTTAATTGGACAACACTGTTCAGAAGTGTACTGCTTCCTTTATCACTTCTGAAAAAACTATAACATGGTTTTAGCAGAGGTTGCCCATCACAACATTACCCAGTACATTCTTTAACCTCTTGTCCCTTTTCCCAACATGTACAATGAGGGCGTGTGGGAACATTATGCTCCATTATGAGACGGTTAACTGATCATGTCTTAATTAGGTTAATGTTCATTTTATATGTTTGCCCATTGTAAAATAATTCTTAAAATGTATCTGGCATATTACAGGTCCCCAGAAGAAGTATTTCTTAAAAAGGTGTATAAGAACATGTATAGCCTTGGGTTATAATCAAAATCCTCAATGCATGGACAAATGTAAAAGTGTATTAGGAGTGCCCTATTTTGCACATTTGTATGTATATGCATGTAAATTTGCAAAGTTCAATTTAGTTTCAATTATACTGTGGTGGAAACCCTCTTTAGGATATTTATGTGGTCACTGTTCCTATTTTGGCAATTTGTATAAAGCAGGAGAATAGGCATCAGTTTAATAACCATGTAGGTTCTCACCGTGTTTGCATGGGTTTCCTCCAGCTCCTCAGGTTTCCTCCCACACTCCAAACATACTAGTAGGTTGTTTAGATTGTGAGCCCCATGGGGACAGGGACCAATTTGGTAAGCTCTGTGCAGCGCTGCGTAATCTGTATAAATAAAGAATCATTAACCAGCAACCTTTTTTAACCACCACGGAGTCACTGGGACGTCAGAACCATGTCATAGCAACCATGGTGCAGATACAAACCCTCAAGATCAATGAAAACCATTAAAATGGGGATCAGTCCTGTCAAAACTGATCACTCACTTCATTTGTTAGGTAATGGTCAACATTTTGTATTCTAGATTGTTATCTTTGGATAACTTGGAAGGTAAAAAATAACGGTAGTGATGATATAAAATGAATTTATATGAAAAAGGAATAACACATAGAAAAGCTGGAAGTTTTTCATATAAGACGGGCTGAGAGCACATGAGACCTCTAGAATGTTAACAATCAGATCAGACTGAAGAGCCATTGTATTATTGATCCAGAGCTGTACTCATGTAAATTAGTTCTTATTGTATCTTATACACACTACGCATAAATATTATTTTGGTTTGCAGGATTAGACATATGCATACACTGCAGATACATAATAATGTTCTTTTTGATGTAAGTTTATATTTTATGGAGTTATTTGGAATATTTGGATGATAGTTGTGTTAAACTTGATTGGGTCATGTGCTTTTAGCTTTAGAATTTAGTCACAAATAATAGGTAGCAGATGTCTAGCACATACTATCTTATGTAGAATGTCCTTCCTCTATAGTGCTGCATACTCACTTATTCCTTACCTTAGGTTGTGCACTTATATACTATAAATATGTTTAACAAATCTTGAGCAAACACAGGCTAGAATTAAAATACAAAGCGCATGGATATTAGGTCTTCAGGCAGTGTGTAGTGAGTGTGCTTGGAGTAGGTTGGTAGAAGGGATAATGTTCCCATAAAGAAGTCCTGTGTGTTTAGACAGTAAATAACAGGATGACTATTCCTGTATCTCACAAAGGATATGAGTGAGATGGGGGAAGGGTTGTGCTGTAACCACCCCCATCCTCTGTTTATCAGTCAGGGCACATAGTATTCTATACACACCCTTCATATATGTTATCGCATAGTAACCAAGTTCTTCCAATTCATATAATTCTCACTATCTGTGCTTTTTGCCATACTTCACCCTCCATTATCTCACTGTTACAGGAACACATTGTTGGGTGTAAGCATGTAAAGAAACAGTTTTTAGCTTCCATATGGGTCTTTTATCCTGTTTGCCCTTCTACATTATACAGAGACTTGATACCTAGCAAATGTCCTTGTTCATCTTCAGAATTCCCCAATGCGTCATTTGTGGCGTGTCTGACCTGCCTCAACACGGGCACTGGATAGCAGCCATAGCTTATTAGTAAGATGGCGAGATGCCACCACTTCTTTGCAGCTGATGAGAAAGATTTAGGATTGTATAAGCAGACCTTGATGTGTCGCTGCATAATGTGTCCAAGCTAAGCTCTTAATATGTCGTGCTGAATGATGTATTCAGATCAATATATGTATCTGATCCAATTCCACTGAGGCTATGCAGTATATTCTCTTTATGCAGCCAAGTAGTATGTAATCTCATTCTGTGCTTTGCCGCAGTACAGTTACAAAGCCAGGGGGTAACATTGCTTTTGCCTTAACAAATATATGGTAAGCCATTTTAATTGAGAAAAGAGCCTTTAATATAAATAAGTATATAAATAAAAATCAAAAAGAAAAGCGGCACAATGCAAAACAGGTACTCAGAAGCAAAGTTTAAGATGTGGACAGTATCCCTCCAGATATAAAGCAAAAAAAATGGCAGCACTCTATATGTACTGGATTATTTACAGGCCAAAAAAATAATTCTTTATTTATATAGCGCACACAGATCACGCAGCGCTGCACAAAGCTGCCAAATCAGTCCCTGTCCCCATGGGGCTCAAAATCTAATCAACCAACCAGTTTTTTTTTCTAGAGCTTAGGAGGAAACCACTGCAAACACGGAGAGAACATACAAACTCTTTTCAGATGTTGACCTGGGAGGGACTTGAAGCCAGGACCCCAGTGCTGCAAGGCTGTAGTGCTACCCACTGAGCCACTGTGCTGCCCATATAACCATCACAAGATTTTGGCTCCTGTGGGTCTAGAAGCTTTCACAAGTCCTTGCTTTTTTGTTTTAAAAATATATCTACATAGTAACATCATAAATTATATATTTTTGTAATCAACAACTTTCTTTTCTGTTACTGGAAAGCTATTGCATCTCCTCTGTCTGCAATAAAGTGAGATACAGGGCCTGAGGGTGCTTGCACACGTCGCATTCTTAGACCGTTTGTGGAAGGACTGAAAATGCATGAGCTTAAAACGGACCTAGAACGTGACGTATGGCAGCACCCTCATCAGGGTAACATTGCTTCCTTTGGCTGCAGGTGACAGGCACTACAGATATTCCTCATGGCTCATTTACAAATATTGCATTTAGGTGTGAAATGCACAGTTAAGTCAGAGTAACTCATTGCATGCCTGGCCTCGCTTCAAGCTTATCTAAGTAAATAAAGGCTACTTTTAGCTTAGATGCAAACCGTTTGTCAGCAACTAACAGATGTGCAAGAAGTAATTTACAACCATTTGTCTGTTTTTCTTAAAGTGCTGCTCACCTGGGTGAACTGTGCCAGTGTACGATGGGCCACACGGGTTCAAGACATATTCACAGCAGGGAAGCTGCTTGCATTGGGCCTTATTATAATTATGGGAATTGTCCAAATCTGCAAAGGTGAGATACAGTGAGATACATTTATAGTATGGATGTGGTGATAAAATTTTGTGCTCATTATATTAAAAGCAAGCCTTGAAAAGGTCGCACTACCTAGCGCAAAGCCAGGAATTATGACTTTCCATCTCCTTACAACAGCTCCATGCCAGGAGGAGTTAAGTGGAGCCGGGGCATCCCACGCATTAGCTATAGCATCCCCATTTCCAGACGCATGTTATTGGGTATTTCTTCTCGAGGCAGAATATATTAGTATATCCAGTGCGATGCTCCTGATAAGTCTCCACCATCTGATGCCATATGTCATTATTCTTTTTGGAACTGTTTCTTCTATGGAAGAATATCCTAGTAAAATGGTTTCGTATGAAGGCACCATATGGTGACACAAAGAAAATGCCTTGATGGCCCTGCCAAGTGCGTAGAGCATTGCAGTCAGTTCAGTATGTAGATTCGCACACAAAATGAAGGGTAAAGATGGAGGGAGGAAAGGAATATTGGTTATTATTTAGACAAACCTGTGGCCATGTAATTTAGGAAATTTTTATAAATGTGCCCCATTATTTTCTAAGATTAGACAGTGAAGAGTACGGCTAGACAGCCTTATTCTGCACCAGATTCATTTAAGTGTCTGGAGATGGGTGATAAATCTATCCTAGTATAAGACTGTCTAGTCGTACTCTGCATCTCCTATTAGTTGGCTTACTTTACTCCACAAAATTAGGATACATTTCTGTCAGGTCGGGAGTGTTTCTGGCGCCCTGACCTTTTTGGTGAGGGTCCACAACCCCTTTTCACAGGCCACACCCCTTTGTCGAGCTAGATGTAGGAGAGCCAAAAAACTTTCTAAATGTGGTGAAGACAGGGTTTTTTTTTTTTTCTTTTTTAGTGCAAACTACAACCGAATTATGTCATAGCCAGATTATTAAATCTCCCCCAATGTTGTAGTGGAACTATTTTCTTGTCTCTGTTTGTGTGTATGCTTACCATGATGCCTGTTTTACTTCAGGAGAATATTTCTGGCTGGAACCAAAGAATGCTTTTGAGAACTTCCAGGAACCAGATATTGGTCTCATTGCACTGGCATTCCTTCAAGGGTCCTTTGCTTACGGTGGCTGGAATTTCCTTAACTATGTAACAGAGGAGCTGGTGAACCCCTACAAGTAAGAGTCACAGGCGGTGCCAACCATTGGCCTTACAGTGGTGGAAATTAATATAGTAACATTTGAAAGATTTGTTACTGAAATGGTATGAACCATATCCTATAAGTATTTCTTTCGAATGACAAATGGTTTCCGTAAACAACTTTACTAGCTAAAATAAATTCTGAAGGCACATATGTAGATTTATACATATATATACATATGTATAAATAAAGTACATATTTCTTTGTGAGGCCAAAGGTCATGTGTCTACTGGATTTTAATTGGTGACTAAACTTCTAACCATGCCATTCTGAGAGCTTATTAAAAGATTTGTATAAACTTGGTGAATAAATTAATAAATCTCCATATATATTTTAAAACAACGGGGGTATTCACCAGTTTTTTGGTAAATTTTCTTTTCCCCTTGCTGCGCCATATTTATGAAGTGTTGACACCACAATATAGCTCCTTTTCCAAAATTCTCACCTTTTTTAGGGGGGCACACAATTTGGGCACAGCTTAATCGCAACACTTTTCCTGTACTTTTTTGACACAATTTATTTTACACAATTTTTGGCGCACAAACAGACAAGCTAAAAGCTGGTCTGCAAAGTTCTATTTCACCTTCATGAATGTAGAGACAGTTTGGAATGTTTCATTAACCCCCGGGGCCACAATCTTGCATCCCAGTGTAAATTACCAAAAAATTTGTGATCCAGAAACACTGACCTTTTATTACTACACTGTGCTGGCTTATGTCCTGGGTTGTAACACCGGCCTTTCCAAATACAGTGCCCAACATACAGTATTTAGTCACTTAAGCAATGTACGGTTCCAGCAGTATATGCATATGTAGATAGTAATATAGAAAAGGTCAAGTCACCAGGTTGTGAGGACATCTACCACCAGGATGAAGGATTCTAACTCAAGCACACTTACTTACAGGTGTATGCCCCCTCTGGCAGGATCTGCTCTTTTTTTTTTTTGCTTCTTATGCACTGTTTTTTTAAAGGATTTAAAAATGATGCACACAAACCTGAAGGGCTCTGTGATCCATAGGTGTTAATGGAGCCAGGGGCCCCTAAGGCTCATTTGCATAATTTCTAAAGCCCTTTTTTCTTAAAAACAAGGGCATAAGAAGCTGCAAGAAGAGTGGGCAGAAGGGGCACACACCCGTATGTCAGTGTCCTTGGTTTACAACCCTTCATCCTGGTGGTAGATGTCCTTTAAATAAATTAAACGTCAAAATCAAGCATGATGAACAAGAGACACTTTTTCATAGTTCCATGGACTGTGACTATGGTAATCTTCTTATATTTATGGCCTTCTTCTTTCTAAAATTAACAGGTTGTTACAATAGCAGGACATGTCCCAACCCCCAGCTCTCTCCCTCCTCCCTCTGCCTGTGTAATCTATCATAAGCAGGAAGTGCTTGGTGAGAGATGACCTGCTCTGCTCATTGTAACAGTCTGTGAAGATCCAGCACTGAGGGGCTCTGGTAACACCCACCAGAGCCCCTCAGGCTCATTAGGATTATTTTAAAAGTTGATTTTAGAAAGGAGGTCATGGATAAGAAATATAAGAAGATTACCAAAGTGATGGTGGCTGGATCTATGAGTAAGTGCCACTTGTTTATCTATGCTGGATTTTGATGGATGGTAGATTTCCATAATGTGCTTTCGGTCACTTAACGTGAGTCCTGCAAATTACATTAAATAGGTGATATTAAAAACAGACAGATGCAGTACTGCAGCTTATAAGCTTTTATATCCTCAATTGAGAGTGCAGACCCCCCCCCCCCCTTATATGCCTCCATAATGAGTGTAGTCATTGCCCCATATCTACATGCTTTCCCTTGCTGTGGACTAGTCTTCTCTAGTCTTCTGCATATGTGGTTATGCGTCATGCTGCCACCTACTGGCCAAATGTCTTATGCCTCTTCTATAACGCAAACTGACAAAATAGTAAAAGATTGCAGTTTATTTCCCGGCAGAAACAAGGATCTGGGCTGCATGCTGCCAGCAGCCAGTGATTTGGCTAAATAAAAGCTGCAGCAACGATACTTTGACACCATTTTTGCAGTGATGTGAGAGCAGGTCATGCAAAATAGATGTAGTCTAAAACAAGATGGGAAACTTTTAGGCCCCATACACACTACCGTCGGGAGGGGCGTATGTATGGCCACAAGCTTGCAGCGGTACATAATTCCCCCATAGATGGCAATGGCCACACGTGCGGCACCATAACGTTCCGTACACTGGGAAAAGATAGGACATGTGTTCCCTTGTGCTATATGTCGCTATGCAGAGTGGAGGGGTCACCACTCCTCCTCTCCATCATGGCGAGGGCATACGTTCGTGTGAATGTTGCCCTGGCCCTAGCAGGACGTTAACAAAAATATTGTCTTTCTGAATTAAATGTAATACAAAATTAAAAAGGTTTTTCTTTTACATGAGAAAAATGTACTTTCTGTGGTTCTTTCTTCCTTAGCTTTTATGCATCTGGTTCATCTCAGTTACAATATTATGTGGAAGCACATTTCATTATCTTTTCTACTGTCCACATGTACATGTGATTTAGAAAGCATGTGACATGTGTGACACAGGTCACTATGCTGGAGTAGTTTCCTGTCACTATTCCACATTCTCTATTGTGAGAGTAACCTGTTCATACCACCATCTTTAGCATTGCTGTAACACACAGATACATGAACATTTTGAAACTGGTCACAGTCATGAAATATTAACGTGTGTAGGTCTCCCTCTAGTGGCAAGACCTAGCTAATTATTATATCTTTCACCAGGAATCTCCCACGTGCCATCTTCATCTCTATTCCACTTGTCACCTTTGTTTATGTTTTTGCAAACATTGCCTATGTGACAGCCATGTCCCCTCAAGAGCTACTGGCTTCCAATGCCGTGGCTGTGGTGAGTATTGCTACATCAGTTACCTTTTGTCAAAAACTGAATATGTTCATGTGGTGTTGTGTTACATATGTGTTTCGTCTTATCAGGTTAATCTTATGACATATATCTTTCCAATAACTTAAAAAATGTTTCTGCTTAGACATTCGGTGAAAAATTGCTAGGTGTCATGGCCTGGATAATGCCAATATCTGTCGCTCTCTCTACATTCGGAGGAGTCAATGGATCTCTTTTCACCTCTTCCCGGTAAGAGTTATTATATATTACCAAACATATTGGAGGAGATTTATCAATCTGTCTTTGCCAGAAAAGTATAGTAATTTGCAACTGAAAAGCCAAGCACCACATTTTCTGACCAACTAAACTAGACCAACTAATTGGAGGTGCAAAGTACAATTTACCAGTGTTATACTGCACCAGATTACTCATCCGGCATCAGACACTGTGATTAACTGGTGCAGCGTCTAGTTCTACTCTGCACTGCTTTAAAGAGCAACACATTAAAACATCTCCCCCATGGTTGTATCCAAAAAATTATGAGTATACGTAGTCTGGAGTGTATTATGGTCAGACCCCTTATAGAGTTTCCTCCTTTTCACAGGTTGTTCTTTGCTGGGGCAAGAGAGGGTCATCTACCAAGTGTCTTGGCTATGATCCACATCAAACGATGCACTCCAATCCCTGCACTTCTTTTCACGGTACTGCCGACTTTCACTGTGCTTTTTCATTTTCCACAACGTGTCCTTTTTTTTTTTTTTTATTTATTTATCACATATTTACCTCCCAACAGTGCCTCTCCACTCTACTCATGTTGGTAACTAGTGATATGTATACCCTGATTAATTATGTTGGCTTCATCAACTACCTGTTCTATGGTGTGACTGTGGCTGGACAGATTGTCTTGAGATGGAAGAAGCCAGACATCGCTCGACCTATTAAGGTTAGTGAGAATGATAAAGAAAATAAACGTTCTTTAGAGAGATTCTTCTCATTGGCGTTCTTGGAAGCCATAGTGCAAATAAAGCATGGTAGTCAAGTGAAAAAATGTATTCATATATTAGTTATAGTACATATGAAAATCCAGCAGAAAAGGATATTCAACCTCAATACATAAAATTCCCCCTGGTGTTGAAACACCTCGAAACAACAGAATGCTTTATACACCGGCATTTTATTTATAACTAGATGTAATAAACAGACTAAAAATCTGTGAGGCATGACAAAAGAGTGCTGGCGCTTATCTATTTGAGGCCTCCAGGTAAGAGATAGGAGGTCTTGAAGCTGGCATGGATATTAAGACCACTTTGTGATGTGTCACATTTTTGTATTAATTTATACTCCCATCCTTTCCTCTACTACTGTGTCTTAAATTTTCCCATTAAAACTGTGATACGCAATCTTCAATATTGTGGTCCGCCCTGGATAATTGTGGGGTGCTAGGAGATCTTTCATTCTGTTGTTAATATCAGTTCATGTGCTGATGAAGAACCTGTTTCTCCCAAATGGAGGCCATAGAGACACATATTCAGATACACCACCTTGTAGGAAAATATGTCCTTGATCATGTGTACCTACTGCTTTCCTGGCATATACGCTTAATGTATCCCAAAAAAGTTAGATATATCTATCCAGTATAAGATAATGATATTGTCTAATACATAAAAATACATTTTAAATCCACAGGATAGTAATAAGATATTATACAGGCCAGGGGGGGGGGGGGAAAGCAAAACCCAAACACGTGTTTCAACACCAGGGGGAATTTTATGTATTAAGCAATATCATATCTTAAGATGTTTTATTTTAGGGTGTGATTTATTTTAGGGTTGCTTATCCTTTTCTGTGGGTTTCAGTATGAACTGTAATTGAAATATGAATAAAGATATTTAATGCGTTTGACTTGAATATGTTTTTTAGTAATATACTTTTCATAGGAACCGGTATCATTTACATATTGAAGGTTTTGTGTTAGTGTAACCAGGCAGAAGGTGGCAGTAACAAAGTCCAGCCAATGTATGCTTGAGACTGAGAAATCATGAAAAAGTTCTGTATTAAAAAATGAGAAGCAATGGTAAAAATGTCGTGAGAATTGGTGGAGACATTTAGAGAAGCAGAAAGAAAGGGAAGAGAAGCAGTGGTTTGATTTGTAGTAATACCCTCTCATTTTACCGCAGGTTAACCTCATATTTCCAGTGATCTACCTCCTCTTTTGGGCTTTTCTGCTGGTCTTCAGCTTGTGGTCTGAACCAGTTGTGTGTGGAATAGGTCTGGCCATCATGCTTACCGGGGTCCCTGTGTACTTCCTTGGGGTCCATTGGCAAAACAAGCCGCAGTGCTTCAATAACTTTGTTGGTAAGTGCCACATCAGTCCTCTGTATTAAAATATCCTTGGCCTCATAGTGCTATTGTACCATAGCTATTATTTACAATGAAAGCACAGTTAATGTGGTCTTGTTTTTCCTCCCTCTTTCCAGATGCAATGACACGTGCAGGCCAGAAGCTATGTGTAGTAGTTTATCCTCAGATGGACAAGGATGAAGATGTCAGCGAAGAGACAAAAGAGCAGAGAGCACCAATATATAAACCAGGGTCTGAAGATGGCGATGGAGATGGTGCTCACGCCTGAGAATCTTTACTCTTCTACTGAGGATTCACTCCAAACCCACTGCCCCTAAAACCCCATGCTGTCAGGATCTTACTGTACAGCCCTGCAGAGATAAATGGAACATGTGTGTATTTGTGTATGTGTGCGTGCGCCTCCGTGTGCACATAGACTATGCTGGTTATTATATTTCCTGTCTCTGTTGCCCTCAGGTAATAGTGGTGTCCCAGGGTAAAAATCACTCGGTCTGAAGTTAGTGCTACGTAATAGTCTGTTCTTGTTACACATGCATTTGTGCATTGTTTCTATGTAGCTCTATCTCTTCTGTACTGTGGAACCGTTCTCTATCACCACTAGCCACAGTGCCCCAAATTGCTATACCAGCTTGCTGATGGGCAGCTGAAGGCAATTCAACACTGCTCTGTCTGGTGACCTCATGTCTATGCATATTACCTGAGAAGAAATCTGACCTCCCAAGTGTCTATGTCTGTCATCATCCCATGTGAAGCTGCTTCTATAGCTTAATGTGATAGGTTGCTCCTCATGATGGCCTGAAAAGGACTTTACGCATTGCCATATTGAGGAACCTCAAAAGCTTGTTGACCAACCAACCACCTGCACACTCTTTCCATGTCTCTGCTCCTTGGAACTGAACATTTCATATAGCATCACCAAAACAATATTCAGTGCTAAAAGGTTTACACCTGACAATCATGAGACATGCTCAGAAATGACTACTTGAACTTTCTGCATCCCACATGTGGACTTCATAGCCCATGCAACGTGCTATATTGAAAGTCGGCGTTCTATGTGCAGTCTCAGGTTCTTCTTTCCCTGACTGTCCTAAGACACAGCGGTCCTTATGTCAATACAAAGCTGCGGTTACCCATAACCCCTTGAGAGCACTCCAGTCTCCTTCTACCCATATGTCCTATGTACACTCCGGGAGCTCTGGGTAATTATTTGCCAGGTGTTTTAATTCTCCAGAATACTCTACATGTTTTATATATATTTTTTTTATTTAGGACCTATTGTCTCTGAATGTAATAAAATGGATCTTGTGCCTTTTGGTGATTTGCCTATATGTATTAAGTAATGTGCGTTCACATTGGCAAATGTTATTAAACACAAGGATACATGTGGGTATTGCTACAAATGTTCATTCCTGTCCTGATCGTGTAAAAACTGTTCTGCTCAGGAATCATTAAATATTAAGTGTGACACCTTACTACACAAGTACGGCAATGTAATGGTAATATCATTTTCTTTGGATATATTTCCGGTATCGATTGGGAAATATGTGGACGGTAACCTATGGCAGAATCTGGAGTTGCCATAAATCATATTATTCAGTTTTTCATGGAGTCTTAACATTGTGACTAATACACCACCATGTCCAACAGCAGCAATACTTTAGGGTACCTGCACACATTAGCAGAATTTGCTTGTTTCTGCTGCGGCTGGTGGGTGGAGTGCAATCTTTGTATTTCAAAGATTTAGATCTGCAGAAATAAATCATATGACACTGATGAAAAATCTGCAGTGGAAGGGCATTTGCGCAGCAGATTATTTTCTGCATTGTGTGTATGGGATTGCCATCATTCCTATACATTACACTGCTACTGTATAATGCTGTGGATTTGGCGCATAGAAATTCTGTACTGTAAATCTTCAGGTAATCCACACTGTGTTGTGATTACCCTTATAGGGAACCTGTCACCAGCTTTTACCCTATTAACTACTAGCCCCATCATGTAGGGTATTAAATGTCCTTTTTGGAATTCCCTCTGTAATGTGAAATCTCGCCTGTTAGCCCTCATACACACAAACATATTTTGTTCATGTGAGCAAGCCGTGGTTTTTGTGGCTTGCTCATGTCCTTATGTCTTTCTGTGGGCTCATACACACAGCTGAGGATATCACAGCTCATGAACCTAGTGCCACTGAGGAAAAAAAAATATTCAGGGTGGTTCCTATTCTTGGCTATGTTGGCAGCTCTGCCCTACTATAGAATTCTATGGGAACGTGAAAAAAATACTGCTCCACGTTTCTCATTGACTCCACGACCCTATCTTTTGCAGCATGGGCAGTTTGCTCATGTACGATGCTGTGGAATCCACAGTCTTGTGCATGAGCACATATAAAGTGAATTGGGATGTATACTAACCAAATATACAGAGCCATCTTAACGAACTAATCCAGTACCTGGTAATAGTATAAGAGGTACCTTAGAATCTTGTAATGAGACCAATTAAAAAGTCCAGCTCTGCTACATCTACCCATTCACTCACACATGGCTCTGCTACTTTGACCAATTCACTCACATACAGCTCTCTTACATGATAATAATTTTATATAGCGCACACAGATTACACAGCACTACACAATCCCTGTCCCCATGGAGCTCACAATCTAATCAATCTGGCAGTATGTTTTGGAGTGTGGGAGGAAACCGACACAACCACAGAGAGAACATGCAAAGTCTTTGCAGATGTTGATCTGGATGGTACTTGAAACCAGGACTCCAGCGTGGTAAACCCACATATCGGGCTAGGGCTTAGCTTGTCAGACAGTTGTGCTCCATGAAGTATGCCGATACAACAAAGTAAATAGAGATTAAGTTGTGGCACTGATCAATAAAATCCAAGTTTTATTTAGTGTACTTAAATAGGATGCCAACATGTCAGCGTTCTGTTCGTCCTTGAACCTGGAAACCAGGCACTGCAGTGCTGACCACTGAGCCACCGTGTTGCCCTCTACCCATTTACTCAAACACAGCACTGCTACATTCACCTTTACAAACCTAGTCACTAGGGCAGTAACTTTTCCTCCCTTACCCCTGGATCTGTCTCGACCTGCAGCATGAAAAGAAGATTACAGTGATTAAGCATTTGATCAGTCACATGATTCTGAGATCACATTGGTGAGGAGGGTCTGGCAGTTCTGGATCCTCCTGACTTTGGACTATAAAAAGCTGACGCTTTTTAGCAAGACTTTTTCTTGCTAAAAAGTGTGTCCTACAGTCCAAAAAATATGTTATATAGAAAACCACCAGGAAGAAAAGATGAGGTATGGAATGATGTGAGTGGGTTTATTGTATGTTTATTGTTTAATATAAATGCAAAGTGTCATCATCTGTATGTGCATGAGGATTAACTTGCGGTCTCCACATCTACTGTGCAGTCGCCACAAGAATAGAGTGACGCAAGAAAGCCTTTTTGATTGAGGAGATTGAGTCAGGGAACATGGAAAGGTGAGATAGATGCAGAATACAATTTATTATATAAATCATAAACAGCCCTCCACACTTCCTGAACCACCGAGCAAGTCCACCAAATGCGTAGCATGGTTTCCTCAGCTCCACCGCAACTCCAACATACATTGGGACAGAGGGAAACATCCTGTGGAGCTTGCCTGGGGTTCTGTACCATCTGGAGAGAACTTTGAAATTTGTCTCCTGCAATTGAGCCGAGGCATAGATTTTATTGGTGAATACAGAGCCTGTGAGCCACTCCTTCAGCGAGAATGTTGTTCCTAGTTCCTCCTCCCTTATCTAAAGTATGGTCCCTAAAGGAAAGCCAAATATGAATGCATCCAAGTCATTTAAGGGGCACTCCTAGTTATAACTGTGTGAATGGTCCAGGAAGGTGGTCAGGTTACATTGTGCCCACATAGTGTATAATTGAGATAAGATTAGAGATTTTAATTGTAAAGATGATAGTGACAGATTTCCTTTAAAGAAGACAAAAAAAATGTTAATTCTCAGCATTGCGCTATGCAACTTTAGAAGGAAGGATGGGAAATTTTTTCAAGATACAAAACAATGTTAAAATATTTCTGATGCTCTTCAATAAAGGTGAGTAACAGGTATATGTGAATGGTATAGCCAGAACTATTTTACTTTTTATACATTGTGCCATTACATAGTGCCTGTAACTACAGCTGGCATATTAGCAAAAGATAGAATGCAATACAGCACCCTGAGGCAGTACAGTTACTTACTGGATGACAACTATATCCCAATGTGCTTCAATGTGGGACACTGAGTCAAAAACCTGAGGATTCCTGTTTATTTCAGAGTCTTAAAGGTTTTTTGCCCCCATGATAGGACCTAACTTGCTCATCAGTGATGAGACCCCCACAGATAACAAGTCCATTGTACGACCGTCGTGCGTGGCTGGGCTGCCCCAATCATCTCTATGGAGCTGATGGAGATTGCCGAGACCAGGGACAGCTCAACCAGCTGCTTCGCTCATCTCGGGGAGTGACGAGGGGTCAGACGGGGGTACATCACTCAGACCCCCAACGATCCTGTGGATAGGTCCTAAGTTGTTTTGTGTGAAAACTGCTTTAAGTGATAATGACAAATCTGAATTGGGTATGGGGGCCCACCTTATATGTTTGGAACATGTCTGCTGAAAATCGATATATTGCATAGTGACGTTCATTGTGTTGTCTGTGGTTTTCAACGCAGAGCTGAAGGTGGATGCAATTATATGAAACCATATGAGAATCTCTGTTGATAACTTTTGAACCACAAGACTGATTGCGGCAATCCATTTTGGCCGGAGAGTGATCCTCAGGAATTGGTTCACGAGCCTGGTAGTAGATGCAGGCTGGGATGGAGCTGTGTCCAATTGTGGAAGCTGCAGCTTGTGTCCTGGTTTAGCTCTGTGTCAGTGCTGATGGTGCATATACACTGTCTCTCTCTGTGACAGGATCTGCTCTCTAGTAAGAGCTGAGTTCCAACAGGAACATTTTTTTTTTAATAACATCCAATTGAAGAAATGTTTACATATGCTAAATGATTAGATGGGAATACCCCTTTAACGTTACAAAGGAATGGCTACTCATGGTAGCAGGATGAGTAATGTCCATCTTCCTGAAAAGAAAAGGCATATATACTGCAAAACATGAAAAAATTGCAACTTTTTCCTTTTTGTATATGGCTAAGAGTCTCTCAGAAGACTCTAGTAGAAGAGTCCATGTTTAGGGTACAGCCTTTGATGTGGGAAAAGTGCAGACAAAGGGTCAGAGTCAGCAACAGACAGCAAAGACTCAGCGGCTTCCATGTCCAATGCCATATCGGCGGGGAGATGGCCATGTCTCCCGAACATTAGGTATTTGGGAGTGTATCCGGTAGAAGCTTCGGCCAGTCAGCCCTTTTCGCAGGGGTCAGGGACTAGTATTTATTTCTGGACAAATGGTTATTCCTACGGCGTGGGGCAGGTAAACTTCTTTTTCATGTGTTCTTGGCTTCATTGCTCAGAGGTTAGAGCAGTGATTTTCAACCTGTGTGCCGCCAGGTCGCGTAAGTCACGTGACATGGGCCGTGCGGTGCAGGAGCTACAGAAGATGGGCGGATCGCCATTAGGAGAGAAGTTACGCGGAAGAAGACATCAAGGGTAAGTATATAAGGTTATTATTTGTATAAGGAAGGAAGCTAGGGTCTTTTTTTATTAGTAAAGGGAGGCTGGGGCTTTTTATTAGTAAAGGGGGGGCCTCTAGGGCCTTTTAATTAGTAAAGGGGGGCCTCTTGGGCCTTTTAATTAGTAAAGGGGGGCCTCTAGGGCATTTTAATTAATAAAGGGGGGCCGCTAGGGCCTTTTAATTAGTAAAAGGGGGCCTCTAGGGCCTTTTGATTAGTAAAGGGAGGCCGCTAGGGGCTCTTAATTAGTAAAGGGAGGCCGCTAGGGGCTCTTGATTAGTAAAGGGAGGCCGCTAGGGTCTTTTAATTAGTAAAGGGAGGCCGCTAGGGGCTCTTAATTAGTAAGGGAGGGCGCTAGGGGCTCTTAATTATTAAAGGGAGGCCGCTAGGGGCTCTTAATTAGTAAAGGGAGTCCGCTAGGTGCTTTTGATTAATAAAGGGAGGCCGCTAGAGGTTTTTATTAGTAAAGGGAGGGCACTAGGGGTTTTTTATTAGTAAAGGGAGGCCTTTTATGACTGTTTTAGTGTCATTTTGTGCTATTTTGGTTGGTGGTGTGCCCCAGGATTTTCTAAGTATAAAAAGTGTGCCGTGGCTCAAAAAAGGTTGAAAATCACTGGGTTAGAGCACTTGTCTCGTAAACCAGGGGTCGCGAGTTTGAATCTCGCTGAAGCCTTTGTGTTACCTCACCCAATTCTGATCTTATTACTTTATACATAAACAATAATACTGGGTAATTTTGTGTAAAATATTAGGCAGCAACAATTGTTGCAGAATTAAAGTGGTGTCCTCCGAAAAGTTATTGGACTTTCAAAGAATGAGCCTGCTTCATAGCACAGAGCTTAGGGCACTGGTATCTTAAATTAGGGGGCTCTAGTTAGATTCTTACTGTCTACTAATTTAGAAGCAGGGTGTCTGGCAGCAAAACAATAAAATGCAGACACTTTTAAGTTATCAAATCGGTCTTTCTTTGTCAATAAGACTATGCAAAAAACTAACCATAAATTAAAACTGCAACCAAATGGTGCTAAATGCTAAATCTTTTGTCAATTTCACAG
>WNYA01002965.1:0-31178 GCA_019512145.1 Engystomops pustulosus | reverse complement strand
GTCTGAGCTAGGCTAGGGCCATAGTCTGAGCTAGGCTAGGGCCATAGGCTGAGCTAGGCTAGGGCCATAGGCTGAGCTAGGCTAGGGCCATAGGCTGAGCTAGGCTAGGGCCATAGGCTGAGCTAGGCTAGGGCCATAGGCTGAGCTAGGCTAGGGCCATAGGCTGAGCTAGGCTGTTGTCTTATAAAATAACATGACAGAAACTTGATGAACCCTTTTTTAATCAATGGGGTCTATTGCACACTTTTTGTGTTTGTCATGTTATGGATTTGTTCCTCGCAGCCAGCCTTTTCCATTCCTATGATGAAACAGAACAAACTGAACACCCAATGTAGATGTGAACCCAGTATCACAGAATTGCTGTTTTGTCTTGTGTAGATTTGGCCATAATACAACCCATGCAATTCCTTGCTGCCCTGCATCCTACATGTTGGCTGTAAGTTGTCATCCACAGGACCCCAATACAATTGACTACAATATGGCAGATTCCATACATTGCCATATGGAACAAAGCTATTAATTGTGTCCCCTCATAACTTTATTGGGGTCCCATAGCTATGTATTTCATATCTAGAAGTATTGAACAGTAAGCCTATTGGATATCCTATATTGCTGTCTAATGGGCCATTTTTTTCTAATGTGCAGGTCTTATAGGTAAAGAACTGTCCAATTCTGATATATCCTTGTCAATTTGCCAAAAAAGATGGCAGAAGGTGCCAGACTACGAACTAGTGCTGAGAAGATCCCTGAAGAACAGGCACAGGATTCTGGCTCAGGTTCAAGTGGAGGAGGTGGGGTAGCTCTGAAGAAGGAGATTGGACTAGTAAGTGCCTGTGGCATTATAGTAGGTGAGTCTTGTTTTTTTTATATATATTTTGGGATTGTATAGATTGTTATTACTTTTGCTCTCACATGTGCCATATGTTTCCATAAGTATAAGTGCTCATAGGGCCATGCATGTGGTCCTCCGTTCATCCCATTTGGTCAAGACATTAATCGGTAACCCAGCTCCTGCAGCTTTACCAATATTGCTTAAGTCTCTAAACAACATGTGGAAATGCCAAAGTATGATAATCAGTAAAACTTTATTATTGATTACTCAAAATTTGAAATATTCCTTTCATTTGTATTCTTCTGTTGGAATTGTGCTCAGGGTAGGGGCACAGGAAGGAGTTACTTGGGTGCAATTACTCATGCAGGATAATGCTTTTATAGCTTATAAAAAGTCTAGGAGAGGTCATACTCTTTAGGGCCTATTCACATGTGGCAGATTTGGTCCTTATGTCTTATTCAGCTAAATGAGGCTTTCACAAATCCAGTTAGCTAGAGCAACAGTAACCCTCTTGATGGCCAAATTTACTTGCTCCTGTTAAACAATTAAGTGAGCTGCGTGTAAAATCTCAAAAAGGTCCCAGAAGATTTTTAGAGTTTGAGTTGTTGGCTCTCTTGTAATCTCAGAAACAATCCATGGGTTCACATCCATGGGTCTTTGGAAACAACTTGGAGATTACAGTGGTAAGGCATTTATAGCTTTCTTCTTAGTTGATTTGAGTAGGGGAGACAGCCGTGGTCAGCAACTTCTAGGGCAATGATGGCGAATTTTTCAGAGACCGAGTGCCCAAACTACAACCAAAATCCACTTATTTACCATGAAGTGCCAACATGGCATTTCAAGCACTAATTTATTGCTACCTGTTCTTCAACATCATTAAATTGTATTGGCTCTCCTAAGGCCACCAATAGTTGAAGGTGGGCAAATAAGTTCAGACCATCATTGTAGCTTCTCTCCAGGAAGAATGGTGGGTCCAGCAGGATGACATCCAAAGACAATGCAGTTCTGTCAACACCTTCTCACTTTTCCCGCAGTTTCAAACAGCCAATGAATTCCCGCAGCATTCCATAAGTTGCTTGGGACTGCAGGAAGATTTGGTGGATTTTGTCCTGTTTGGTGAAATTGGTGCAATGGCCTGAGTGCCCACAGAAAGGGCTCTGAGTGCCACCTCTGACACCCGTGCCATAGGTTCGCCACCACTGCCCTAGAACAGTGGTGGCGAACCTATGGCACGGGTGTCAGAGGTGGCACTCGGAGCCCTTTCTGTGGGCACTCAGGCCATCGGCCCCAGAACAGAGTTAACCAAACAGGATCAAATCCATCAAATCTTCCTGCAGTCCCAGGCAACTTAAGACATGCTGCTGTCAGCGGTATTTTACAGACACTTTATTGTCTGGAACTGCTTGAAAAGTGAGAAGGTGTTGAAAGAAGTGCATTATCTTTGGAGGTCTTCCTGCTGGACCCACCATTTGTCCTGTACAGAGATACCCTGGTGAGAAGATATAATGATAATTTGAATTTGCCCATCTTCTTTCAACTGTATTGGTGGCCTCAGGCGGCCAATACAATTTTAAGAAGTGGAAGAACAGGTAGCTGTAAGTTACTGCTTAAAATGCGACGTTGGCACTTCACGGTAAATAAGTGGATTTTGGTTGTAGTTTGGGCACTCGGTCTCTAAAAGGTTTGCCATCACTGTTCTAGGGCCATTGCATTGAGTGCTGTCCGAGTCTAGATCGAATAAAAACTCAGATACATTGGATAGACTTTTGTCAAATGTTCTGAATCGGGTGATGCATGAAACATTTTCATCCTAGTGTGGTCAGTTATCCATCACATATGTTCGTATGCTGAAAAAAACAGGTAATAGATCAGACCTGTGAAAGTCGTACACAATTTGGATGAAACTAGGACTACAAAGATGGATAGGACTGAAATCGGACCAAAATCATAAAAGTTTCTCTGATCAAAAACATCTGAATTCTACTTGGTTCGTGGGCAGCTTACCTCAATGTATTGTGTATGGTCACCTTAAGAAGGACATAGTTTAGCTGCTCATCTGATTGAGGGATGAAGTGTCATAGTTTTAGCTATCTTTACTGTTTACTCTTGGGGCCAAAAAAGATTAGTTTATTTTAACTCTCCAGCAAATCTAGAGATAAAAGGCATGAGTGGAAACAGAGATGTGTGTAAGCCATTGTTTCCTACTAGTCACTATCCCAAGGTCCTTGAGCCCTAGCATTGATAAAATGTGCATACAATAGTCTGTTATCTCCTATTCTGATACTGTGACTGGTCCTTTATCTATAATCATTATGGAAATAGGGTGCTATTGAAATTTAGATTACTAAATACATCTGCATATATACCCAGACTACTAGGATTAACGGTAATTTCATTTCTGCTGAGTATATATATGTTCACCCCTACCCCAATCTCCTTTCCTCCTTATCAATGGGTACAGACGTAGTAGATTGGGGAAGGAAATGGCGTGTTACTGATCACGTGACGCCACATTTTAGGAAATGGCTAATATTGCTGACTTAGTGAATGACTGAGCAGGCAAGAAGTTACCCTGCCACGTGTGCTGCACAAAGTGTAGTAGAGCGCTGAAGTGCTGTACAAAGGGCATTTCGTCATCAATGTCATTGAACCTTTGTACAATAAGGGGGATGTAAAATACTTAACCCGTTATTAGTAATCTTTATGTACATATGTATATAAGGAGATTATGGAAAAATATAACATACATTAAAATTACATGTTTTATTTTTACATGGGGTCATAGAGCAGTGAAAGATGACCCAGAATATGGTGACATAATTTATATATGTGTGATAATATGGTGTTTTATTACCCTATAAAACATCTTGTATCTATTATCTTGCAACAATTTAAAAAAAGCCACGTATCTTAGTGTACAGACTGAATTCGGACCGCACTGATCTTATTGGCTCCCAGGAAGCTGATCCTCTCATGAATATGTATTTTTACTACTCACAAAATGGTTGACTGAACATGATCCCTGGTCTGACCTTTCTCTACCGTTGTGTTCCTGCTGTTTTCTTCTTGGCTTCCCGATGTCCTTTTTTTAGTCATGTTTTTATGTCATCAGACAGAGCTGTGTATTCTCATTGACCCGGGTCTGTGACACACGTCTGCATCGGATACAGTGTTATAAAGATAGCAGCCCAGTGTCCTGGGGCAGGGACTGTGTCAGGACTAATGTGTCACCATAAACAGGCTGGATGTCACAGAACATTTGTGATGCAGCAGAAAACAGCTTCATGTAATGCATTGTAGATAACAGACTTCAGATATTGACAGCTTGTTATGCTTTATGCTCATTTAACCATTGATTTGCTGCAATAACTTGTGAGAAAGCATTGTATGGTGTCATTACTAAAGCGCTATATAAATATATGAATCCACAAATAGAAGTGACCTTATAGAAACATGCCATTAGTCTTCATTACAGTCGCACAACACTTTTATCAAAAGCAGGCGATCATGTGATGATTACATAGCTGGCTTAGGGAATGGGGAGGGGGGGTCAGTAGCTACAGGACTGCACAGAATTATGATTTCCCTACAGAGTCAGAATCCAAATACAGACATTTATGACAGTTTTGTCAGAAGCAGGAGGCACAGGCAGTCCTAAAACATGGCTTCCATGGTTGTGAATTCTATCAGCCTGTACTTTAAACTGGCTATGTTCGCACGCAGCAGGATTGTTACTAAATGCTCTACTGAGCAATCCCTTCCGTAGTCCCATGTACTCAGCTGTTGTTTTTAGGTAATTGTATATAAGCTCCCTCACCACCTATGAATTCATTAGATACAGCCCCTCTCACCGCCATGGATTCCTTATGTACAGCCTTATGTGGGCCCCCCCCAGAAGCTCTGGGTCCTGGCACTTGCCCAGGTATGCCCAGTGCTGACGCTAGCCCAGTCCCCATGTATATCTATGGGCTCTCAGAAATGCCAGTCTTTCTGCTGTCATCGGTGTGTGAGTGTACTTTACATGCCTATGACACACGTGCTACATACAAAGGACCAGGGGCCCTTGAAAAGCATGTGTGCCAGAGGCCTTAAATCTGAATATGGATACATTTACACTTTACACTTTACACATTGTATTTCCATTTTTGCATGGATTTCTTCAATTGAGAAATTTCTTCTGCTTGTGAACATACACTAAGAGATTTACTTTGTTTTCTATATCTATACAGTTCCTCAAGAGCAGAGTACAGTTTTATTACAGCACTATGTAACATGTTGGTGCTATAGAAATCGTAAGACATAATTATTTTTGAACAGTCGACATGCTGTATAGCCTTATACAAAGACCTACATCTTTTGTTTCCATACATTGTTGGACCCCTGCAGTTGTTTTCCTCTCCCACTCGTGGTATCGCCTTCTTTGTGTTTGCCTTCGTCCTCAGTGAGCATGGCAGCTAGTTTTTAGCATTTTTCATTATCTCCATCCCTTCCCCCTACTCTGCATTCCCATGTCCCCTTCCCCTATATCTCCCACAGATTGCAGTATCTTTTCTGCCCTACTCTCCTCTTTTTACTCTGAATAATGGATGTGTTGGTCATGTGATGGCTATTTATAGAGACCAGTGACGCCAGCAGATGAGGTTCTCTATACATCACTGATGGTGTCAAAGACGTACGAGTATTGTCTGCTGATACAGAGCTCTGGCAATATTATGAATGTGTTGTAGCAGCGTGTAATTTGTGAAGGAACACTATATAGGAACCTATATGTGCCATATGCCATTATGACAAGAGGTGTCACCCAGCTTTTCCAGGCTCCTTAGCAGCATATTTATATCATTTGGCAGTGAGGAGAATGAAGGATGTATTATTAAATGAGTAACAGTATCCGGCTCCTCATTCCGTCCTCTAGAAAACCTTGGCAATCCCCCTTGGGGGGTACACTATTGTGTCTTATGGTGTGAGCTGCCCCTCCGCTTTATTGCTTTTGTATTAGCTGCTAGTACTAGAGAGGATGATTTCCATGGACATTTTCTGGTATTATACAAAACTAATAGCATACAACAATTGTAAGTAGCAGACACTTACCATGCATTATAAAGAATTTCTTCTACACTGATATTTGTAGTTATAACATCATTCACTGTGACTTCTGCCATTAGTAACTTTGAGGAACCATATAGCTAACGATGGATGGTTGATGACATGGTAGATTGCACCTAAATGTACATTCAATGCAGATAAGATCTAGTGTACATTTAGTGCTGCTTTATTGCATACATTACATTGTATCACATCAGAAATGCTGTGACCAATGTCCTGCTTTTTGTTGTAAATGTTCTCCTCAGCATTTGGACTCTAGTGAACTTCCTTGGTAACTCCAAGGTATAAAGTCCATAATAGTGGCTTGCAGGGTGCATGATCACCTGGCAGGTGTAGCTGCCTCATTCTTCTCTGTTTTCCAAGAGGATTATATATTTGAGATAGAACAGAACAAAGGTTACCAAAAAGCAGTATCAAGCAAATTTAAAGTACAAAGTTTCAATACTGAGGGGCAAAGTCGCTGGTTGTAACTCTTAACCCTTTTAGTCTTGGGTGTGTTGCACAGTATGGAGCTCATTATACTTGTTCTGTATTTTTTGACATACCTCATACCTCCCTCTCCCATGCTGAGAGCATTGCAGAGGGGTGAAAATGATGTCACCCCCCTCTCCAATGCTCTCAGCTCTCTCCTCTTTGAAATCATCCTTCTTATATCCTTGAATATTTGTGTTTCTCTAAAAAGAAGCTTTTAAAAATATTCAACTAAACTTGAGGGGGAATTGGAGCTTCATCCGAACTCCACTCTCCTCTGTGCCAGCCTATCTCCGCCCTATTTGCAAGAGCAAGGAATATGGAAACGCCTATGTATAAGATTTACATAGAGCTGGCTTATGTCGCAGTCGAGGCATACAACAATCCAAGCATATAAGAAGGACAGTTTCAGTGAAGAGAAGAATAAGTGGTCTACCATCAGTAAATCTAATGGTAGGAAAGGAAAGCCCAGGATGCCCCAAAAAAGGTTTTGCTATGTTAATCAAATTGATAACCCTAATATCTTGGCACTTAAACATGCAAAATTTACAAACTGCAAGAACTGATTGTAGAAAACTTTTAGATATTTGAATATGACACACAAGTTGACACCCGGCCCGTGTCCTACGCATGAGGCCTTTAAAGGGTGGAAATATGCAAGTTAATACTGATTGAAGTTACAAGATTTCAACCACAATTGGAATACATTTTTCTAATTCTAGGTGGACAAATTATTACATATTTTCCAGATGAAAGATCTGTCCTAAAGGTAGTTTGTCAATCTCATATGAGTAGGTAGAGGTCCAACTCCTGAGAAAGTCCCAGCCCTGCCCCCCCCCCCCCCCCCCCCCCCCCCCCTGTACCCTTCAACAGTAAGAAATCATAGGAGCAGTGCTGGTCTATCAACAATGCCGTCTCTGTAACTCCATTTTGGGGCTCATTTTGGAAATGGTAGCTGTTATCTTTGTTTGAGATCAAACTTGGGTGTTTATAGATTTGATGGACTTTGTTCTAACACTGTTAATAAAGTTTGATAAATGCTTAACATTCCAGTTGCATCAGACGATGTGATTTGTGTTCATTAATGTAAGAGCTATCTTTCGTGTTGCAGACTAGCACATTTTATTAAACTCTTATCAGTTGTGCTGATTTCTGCCTCTGATCATAGATGTGTTATTGCATTTTATAGTAATCAAAGCCGGTCTCAAAGGGGAGAGGACTGGGCAATGTACCTTTAGTCCCCTGTTATCATCTTTTTATACATGATGATAGATTTATTATTGGATGTTACACCCAATGGCTGTTGTTAACATGTATTCCTACAAATCCAACTTGTTTTGTAGTAGTGAGTCTCTGTGAACGTAGCTGCAAATTACGGTATATGGTTCAATTTAGTTGTCTTATGCATACTTTCTACAAAATCTTTGTTCAGATGCAAGATCTTCATAAGCAAATTAGGAATTTAAAATGACACTGGGTTGGCACTGTGTTGTGTGTAGTCTCCTGTGCTGGTGTCCTCTTCTCTTAGTTCTAGTTACAAGTGCTTAGGACAATAGAATTATTAGTACATTGGGGCTGATTAACCGATGTCACCAGTGGGCCACTGATTATCCCCATTGGCCTTCCCAGTCGTATGACTGACAGACCCATCTCTTCCTGCAGAGTAAATGACCAACCATGTGAAATCATAGCATGCCTCCATGCAGGATGGGGAGATGTAGAAGTCCATTTAGTCTTGGGGAGGAGTAGAAATCCATAGAGGCATGCTGTGATTTCATGTGATCAGATAAATACATGGGGTAGATGTTGCAGATGTAACAGGAAGTTAAATAACATCACCCTGGCCACATGACTTTAAGTGCCCAATGATGTAACAGAGCTCTCTCTCAATGTTCCATACAGCAGCATATCATAGCACTGAATTTACATACTGATTTTTTTTTTTTTAACATTGCAGCCATGAAAAGGAACCATTTAGGGATAAGGGCAATGTTTTTAATCATGGTTTTTAAGGAAGCATTTAGTTTGGGTAGGTTAATTTCAGTGACCGTTTATCTTTGAGCAAGGGGGCTTTCTGTGAATAAACAGGTACATCTCATCTAATGACAGGTACATTTCATCTAATGTAAGAAGCTGGGTGGGCAGAGAAATCCAACATTCGCACCTTGCACTAAGCTGGGGACCAGAGTAGAGTGGAGCGCTGTAAACAAACACTGCTTAGATCAGTGGTTCTCAACCTTTCTAATGATGTGACCCCGCAATAGAGCTCCCCATGTTGTGGTGACCCCAAACCATGAAATTTGCAGTAAAAACACAATAAAATTGCGGCTACTATGGCTTTAGGCGACCCCCGGTTTCGGTCGTTCGACCCCTGCTGGGGTCCCGACCCACAGGTTGAGAACCGCTGGCTTAGATTATAGGAACTGAACAATTACATTTTTTTGTTTTAAATGGGGTTTTCCCACAAACTAAAGTTAGGGCCTATCCACGGGATAGTGCCTAAATTGCTGATCAACGCTGAGAACCCCAAAGATCACATGAACGAGAGGTCTGTCGGATCCCTCGTCGCTCTTGTCAGATTAATGAGGCAGGTAGACACGCATGACCGTTCTGCTCCAATAATCTCTATGGAGATGACGGAGACCGTGGGTAAGCCCCTTAAAGGAATGGGCTAAACATGAATTCTAGGATTGACTTTCAGTGATGACATGCAAAATGTAACCCTGTAACTGTCATTTAAGGTTAATTAAAAAAAAAATTAAGTAGGTAAAAGTAACATTGGATCGGTAATGGTCTCTTTTCACAAGAATAACATGTGTTTCTCGCCTCCGATTTATGCTACTACGTATGGTAGAGTACAGTTTTGTGAATGCTTACAAAGAAAACTGTGTTTAGCTTCCCAGCATCAGGGAGAGTAGTATTCTATTCTATTTCTTTCTTTGGTCAATAGAATTATCTTTCTCTCCCAAATTATATGCAAAGGTCATGTTTCTGTACAAGATTCTGGTAACAGGAGAGGCCCCCTGGAGTCTTGTTTTAAACATTTGTGTTGGGAACATTAGTGTCCTGAAACTCTTTTCTGGGTATGAAGTCAGTAGTGGCTGCTTCTACTGTAGTGTCTTGCTCTGGTTATCTCTGGGGACAGGAGTAGAGCTTCATGCATTCTTGGAGGAAAGAATAGATAGGGCTTTGTAATACTAATTTACATATAGCTGCATAAATAAAGTGAGAACAGAGGTTACAGTCTCAACTAGGTCACACAGCCAAAGGATCCATAAAAAAATATATTAGAAAATATTAAATATATGTGTGTGTATATATATATAATATATATGTGTATGTATGTATGTAATTAATTCTTCCAAAGGCAAATATATGTACTATATTGTACAATTTTTTTTTTAATTTTTTGTAGAGGGTCTTGAAGCATTTAGGATTATCCTGAGGTAGGTAAATTCAGTCCCATGATATCCCAAGCTGTAGGCAGTTAATTCTTATCACAAGACTGTCAGGGTTTAGATCTTATAACATGCTGAACCTGTAATAGGATTCTGTGCTCTTGGAAGGAGTGAGAAATCCTTTCAGTTATTCTTGAACTTTTCCATGACAAGTTACGGTACTGCTGATGTAAAATTTTGGAAGATGTAAGTCTGCAAGCCACAAATTGGTATAAGAAAGCAATTAACCTGAAATAATGAAACGACAAACTGAAATGTGCAAATCTTCAAAAACATGTCTTATCCTATAAGTAAAAAACTGAAAACCACTAGCAAGAAGAAATTTAGCAAAGGATTACAGCACAGCTTAGGTAATAAAGAACATATATAGACTATTCATACTAAGACTTCCAATGTCTTGGCATTCAATTTCTCCCATTTCTATGAACGGTATTGTCTTGCACGTTGACCACAATAATGTAAAACGCATTCCTGTCTTGTAGGAAATATTATCGGCTCTGGGATATTTGTATCTCCAAAGGGAGTACTTGAAAATGCCGGCTCAGTGGGTATGGCCCTTATCGTGTGGATTGTCACTGGAGTCATTACAGCAGTGGGTGCCTTATGTTATGCAGAACTTGGTGTCACCATACCCAAGTCTGGTGGAGACTACTCATATGTAAAGGACATCTTTGGTGGACTAGCGGGGTAAGAGTTGTTTTTCAAAAATGACTTAATGGCATTACTTTGATTTTTAGTTCACTCTGTTGAACCAGATTTTTAATTGCTATTTCTTTTCTTTTTGCAGCTTCCTCCGGCTCTGGATTGCAGTTCTGGTGATCTATCCTACAAACCAGGCAGTCATTGCATTGACTTTTTCAAACTATGTACTACAACCTCTCTTCCCAACATGCTTTGCACCGGAGTCTGGACTTCGTCTACTGGCCGCTGTCTGTCTATGTGAGTATTACACTCCCTTCATAATGATAATATCAACTTGTTTACCTGTAGATTACACCGGCATCTTTTTTTTTTTTTTTTTTTCTAGCAATGCAGTTAGAAATGGGGCATATCTTAAAGAGAACCCGTCATGCAAAATAACCCCCCTAAACTAAATATATTTTCATAAACTGCCATTAGAGAGCATTGCCTCTATCCCTTCATTGTGCCTCTACATGCCTGTAAACCTAAGCAATGAGGTCCTAAAGCTGTATGCAAATGACCTGTGAAATGTCCAATGAAGCATTAGCATATTCAAGCTGTCCACTCTATTCATGAGTGGGAGGCACAGCCACACCCCCAGTGCATGACTGACAGCCTGTATAATGATGTGAGGCTGTATAATGATGTGCATCCTGGTGCTGGTGGCCATGCAGCCTGTGTGTGCATGTGTGTGTGTTTAGGAGAGATACAGCAGCTCCAGGCAGCCATGTTACAGCAGAACATGTCAGATTCATGTGTAGCTGATGTCTGTGTATTAGGAGGATGTCAGCAGATGCACACACACACTAGCCATGCTTTACTATACATTACACACAGACATGAGCAGGGGGAGGAGAGGGGAGGGGTAACAGGGGTGACATCACTGCCTCTGACCATGTGAGCAGTCTCATTTACATAATAAAGAATAGATGATTTTACAATGATTAATGTATGAAATAACTAGATAAAGGCTGGGATGGGATCCTTGTGAGCTGCTCCAACAGGTAGTAGTGACAGGACAAGTGACACAGACCTGATGACAGGTGTCCTTTAATTACCTACCTTTTCTTAGTTTACATGGGTCCATCTACCTGGAATCCAATGTCTTAGGAGCAGCAATATTAGCCAATGCAACTTTGCTACATTTACTTTTAAAATAAAAGTTGCACCAAGTTCAAAAATTATCCTCTATCTACACAATAGGGCATAACAAGCTTATTGTTGAGGGTCTGACATCTTCAGGCTGAGTCACATAAGGCCCATTTATAGAAAATCCCTCTGCTGACCCGCATTCTAGCGAAACAAAATACGTCTATATCCACTTTGACTTTCTGATAAAATGTAACAGACATCAGTAGAGACTAATGAGTTACACATATTAGCCTCATCCAACTGGCCATTCTTCAGCTGAATGCTTGTTGGTCCCAACTTTTATGTTGGGTTAATAGCAGATCAGTAAGGAAATGTGATGGTACCATATATACCATCAATACATTATGAAATTGTGGAGTGAATGTCCATGTATATATCATCTTTTTATTATCTCGTAGAACAGAAGTGAATAGATAGACTTATTATATATGTGTGTGTATTACCATATACCAAATAGGAGAGAGTAATGACACTGAGATGTAGTAGAAGGTACAGAGTATAAATAATCAGGAAACCACTATAATGGAAATCACTACATGTACAATCTCATGTGAGAATATCCTTATCAAAGCCGTTCCTGAGCAGCTATTGGACCTTGGTTCTGGCCGCAGTCCTTGTCTCAGATGATATGGGGGTTGGGTTGTTTTGGACTGTGCTCTAGACATGGTGCCTGTCTGCCGAGAAGAGAGGATCCTGCTTAAACTGGTTCCCTGGAAGCTCAAAACATAGAGAAGGGGGGTGTGGATTATGCAAGCACAGCTGGGCCTCAAATGTCATTATTCAGACAGGCTGATTACTCAGGGCTGAGTCAGCAGAAGGTAGAGTGAGGGGAAGTGATAGGACAAATCCACTGTTTGTAATAGAGAGATTAATGTGCTTGTGCGGGGTTAAAAAAAACTGTCTATGGCTTTCACATGAAAGTCGCCCGTGTTTGTGCAGACCCTAGCTCAGACTTTGTCGATGTAATAGCAGGTCGATGGATGAGTGCTGTTCTTATGTGTTTGCTTCTCCTGGCAGATGTGGCTTCTTGATGTCCTCCAGCTCTCCTTGCACCTCAGGGTCACTGATAATAATAATGACGCACATAATCAAACAGTCCAAGAATATCTGGGCCTTGACACTTTATGAAAGACATTCTGCAATTCTCAGATTCTTTGTGTGATTTTAGGGATTTTTGTGTAGTTTAAGGGACATAACTGCATGAGGAAAGAGGTTTTGGATACTATGCAATATCATGCACAAGATACCTCTTATTTGCCTATATTTATACCTATTTACCTTACATATACCTATATATACCTTATGTACATCACATTTAATGGGGTTCAAATACATTCATTCACCAAAGCTTATAGTGTTGTATCCACCTCATTGTCCTCATACAAATTCACATGGAATATTATATAAATCGTTATGGCTTTTCTGATAAGCAGTAAGCATACCTATCTTATATGTGATTTGTAATAGAAGTTTAAGACCTCCAATGAAGTATATAGCTAGAATACTGTGTTTATGTGCATGTTAAATCACCTAGCTCATATGCCTGGTGGGATATGATTAGTTACCATTGTGTCAGTTCATTTATATGTAGTGTATAGTACAAAGTCGTCTCCTCCTTTGCCCTTTTCACTGATCTGCTTTGTTATTTTCTAGTGTGTGTTTTGTACTAGTTTCTGCTGCCTCCTCCCCCTTCCCACCCACAGGTTATTTCCGGTTAATATTCTCTTCCCTCCCATCTGTCTTGCAATTTCTTCTTGAGCTTGAAAACAAGTCTTCTGGTCTGGCTGAATGCCCTGATACGTAGATGAGCGATTTCCAAGTATTGGTGCAATGATGGGACAAACTAACACCATTCGAGCCATTGATATCACATCCAGCCTGCAGCTATGCCTGCTGAAGGTCCTTAGCCAGAACTCTGTGTATCAACATGTTCTTAAACCCTAGCAGGATAAACAAATCTCTTCTTGAGGACACAAAACGATACTTGTGAGAACAATCCTCGGAAGGGAACATTATGTAATAAATGTTACCCTATGAGGTTATTTTGATTGTACACAAGAGGTAATGTTACTTATTAGTATTCTCTCCTAAATAACATCAATACATCTATTGAACAGAAGGCTGTTTACAAGGCTACGCTTCACAACATGCGATGAACAGTAATGAATATCATGCAGTCCTTGACATTATTCTCTCATACCTTATACACAGGCTTCTTCTGTAAGAACATGAGACTGTTCTGACCAGTGTCTAGAACAGATCAGAACAAAAGTATCAGATTCTTATGATTCTGAGATGTCTCTAAGGAGGCCATTTGATAGTTGCTTATTTCCCATTACAAAATGTAGTATATTAATGGGGGAGTAGGGTAAGATGGATGTTAAATCTCTGCGTAGGAGGCATCTCACCATGCCTGGCCGGTAAAGCAAGAGGACATTTTCATCATTATAATCCTGCCAAAAGAGGCCATCATTATCACCTAATAATTTCCATTGCAATAGCTTTTGTAGATGGGTCATATAAGTGTGTTGATAACAAGGATTATTCTCAATGATTAACCAGTTTATTCACATTAGGCAATCATCATTTCACTTGATCACATAATTGGTGGTACATGATAGGTGCAGTGGCCATCAGCTGAACACTGACATTCCTTTTCACCTTTCTTGTCACCTCTGCCTCATGTGCAGAAAATAAGGGGGATAAGATCATACCAGACAACAGGCCATCTTTTCCCAACATGTAAAAAGGTACATATGGCGTACACATAGAGTAGTAGATTTGGAAGTTGAGTGAGAAATTATTGGAAATACTACATTTTAAGTGGAGGACCTGCTGTGTCTCCTGAGGACCCTTGCTTGACTCGGTCCGGTAGGCTAAGTGTAAATGAACAAGTCAGGAGGGGAAATGTAGAATTAAAGGACGAAGCAAAAAATTATGGTTTAAGCAGTATCTTTTTTAATTGGACAACACTGTTCAGAAGTGTACTGCTTCCTTTATCACTTCTGAAAAAACTATAACATGGTTTTAGCAGAGGTTGCCCATCACAACATTACCCAGTACATTCTTTAACCTCTTGTCCCTTTTCCCAACATGTACAATGAGGGCGTGTGGGAACATTATGCTCCATTATGAGACGGTTAACTGATCATGTCTTAATTAGGTTAATGTTCATTTTATATGTTTGCCCATTGTAAAATAATTCTTAAAATGTATCTGGCATATTACAGGTCCCCAGAAGAAGTATTTCTTAAAAAGGTGTATAAGAACATGTATAGCCTTGGGTTATAATCAAAATCCTCAATGCATGGACAAATGTAAAAGTGTATTAGGAGTGCCCTATTTTGCACATTTGTATGTATATGCATGTAAATTTGCAAAGTTCAATTTAGTTTCAATTATACTGTGGTGGAAACCCTCTTTAGGATATTTATGTGGTCACTGTTCCTATTTTGGCAATTTGTATAAAGCAGGAGAATAGGCATCAGTTTAATAACCATGTAGGTTCTCACCGTGTTTGCATGGGTTTCCTCCAGCTCCTCAGGTTTCCTCCCACACTCCAAACATACTAGTAGGTTGTTTAGATTGTGAGCCCCATGGGGACAGGGACCAATTTGGTAAGCTCTGTGCAGCGCTGCGTAATCTGTATAAATAAAGAATCATTAACCAGCAACCTTTTTTAACCACCACGGAGTCACTGGGACGTCAGAACCATGTCATAGCAACCATGGTGCAGATACAAACCCTCAAGATCAATGAAAACCATTAAAATGGGGATCAGTCCTGTCAAAACTGATCACTCACTTCATTTGTTAGGTAATGGTCAACATTTTGTATTCTAGATTGTTATCTTTGGATAACTTGGAAGGTAAAAAATAACGGTAGTGATGATATAAAATGAATTTATATGAAAAAGGAATAACACATAGAAAAGCTGGAAGTTTTTCATATAAGACGGGCTGAGAGCACATGAGACCTCTAGAATGTTAACAATCAGATCAGACTGAAGAGCCATTGTATTATTGATCCAGAGCTGTACTCATGTAAATTAGTTCTTATTGTATCTTATACACACTACGCATAAATATTATTTTGGTTTGCAGGATTAGACATATGCATACACTGCAGATACATAATAATGTTCTTTTTGATGTAAGTTTATATTTTATGGAGTTATTTGGAATATTTGGATGATAGTTGTGTTAAACTTGATTGGGTCATGTGCTTTTAGCTTTAGAATTTAGTCACAAATAATAGGTAGCAGATGTCTAGCACATACTATCTTATGTAGAATGTCCTTCCTCTATAGTGCTGCATACTCACTTATTCCTTACCTTAGGTTGTGCACTTATATACTATAAATATGTTTAACAAATCTTGAGCAAACACAGGCTAGCATTAAAATACAAAGCGCATGGATATTAGGTCTTCAGGCAGTGTGTAGTGAGTGTGCTTGGAGTAGGTTGGTAGAAGGGATAATGTTCCCATAAAGAAGTCCTGTGTGTTTAGACAGTAAATAACAGGATGACTATTCCTGTATCTCACAAAGGATATGAGTGAGATGGGGGAAGGGTTGTGCTGTAACCACCCCCATCCTCTGTTTATCAGTCAGGGCACATAGTATTCTATACACACCCTTCATATATGTTATCGCATAGTAACCAAGTTCTTCCAATTCATATAATTCTCACTATCTGTGCTTTTTGCCATACTTCACCCTCCATTATCTCACTGTTACAGGAACACATTGTTGGGTGTAAGCATGTAAAGAAACAGTTTTTAGCTTCCATATGGGTCTTTTATCCTGTTTGCCCTTCTACATTATACAGAGACTTGATACCTAGCAAATGTCCTTGTTCATCTTCAGAATTCCCCAATGCGTCATTTGTGGCGTGTCTGACCTGCCTCAACACGGGCACTGGATAGCAGCCATAGCTTATTAGTAAGATGGCGAGATGCCACCACTTCTTTGCAGCTGATGAGAAAGATTTAGGATTGTATAAGCAGACCTTGATGTGTCGCTGCATAATGTGTCCAAGCTAAGCTCTTAATATGTCGTGCTGAATGATGTATTCAGATCAATATATGTATCTGATCCAATTCCACTGAGGCTATGCAGTATATTCTCTTTATGCAGCCAAGTAGTATGTAATCTCATTCTGTGCTTTGCCGCAGTACAGTTACAAAGCCAGGGGGTAACATTGCTTTTGCCTTAACAAATATATGGTAAGCCATTTTAATTGAGAAAAGAGCCTTTAATATAAATAAGTATATAAATAAAAATCAAAAAGAAAAGCGGCACAATGCAAAACAGGTACTCAGAAGCAAAGTTTAAGATGTGGACAGTATCCCTCCAGATATAAAGCAAAAAAAATGGCAGCACTCTATATGTACTGGATTATTTACAGGCCAAAAAAATAATTCTTTATTTATATAGCGCACACAGATCACGCAGCGCTGCACAAAGCTGCCAAATCAGTCCCTGTCCCCATGGGGCTCAAAATCTAATCAACCAACCAGTTTTTTTTTCTAGAGCTTAGGAGGAAACCACTGCAAACACGGAGAGAACATACAAACTCTTTTCAGATGTTGACCTGGGAGGGACTTGAAGCCAGGACCCCAGTGCTGCAAGGCTGTAGTGCTACCCACTGAGCCACTGTGCTGCCCATATAACCATCACAAGATTTTGGCTCCTGTGGGTCTAGAAGCTTTCACAAGTCCTTGCTTTTTTGTTTTAAAAATATATCTACATAGTAACATCATAAATTATATATTTTTGTAATCAACAACTTTCTTTTCTGTTACTGGAAAGCTATTGCATCTCCTCTGTCTGCAATAAAGTGAGATACAGGGCCTGAGGGTGCTTGCACACGTCGCATTCTTAGACCGTTTGTGGAAGGACTGAAAATGCATGAGCTTAAAACGGACCTAGAACGTGACGTATGGCAGCACCCTCATCAGGGTAACATTGCTTCCTTTGGCTGCAGGTGACAGGCACTACAGATATTCCTCATGGCTCATTTACAAATATTGCATTTAGGTGTGAAATGCACAGTTAAGTCAGAGTAACTCATTGCATGCCTGGCCTCGCTTCAAGCTTATCTAAGTAAATAAAGGCTACTTTTAGCTTAGATGCAAACCGTTTGTCAGCAACTAACAGATGTGCAAGAAGTAATTTACAACCATTTGTCTGTTTTTCTTAAAGTGCTGCTCACCTGGGTGAACTGTGCCAGTGTACGATGGGCCACACGGGTTCAAGACATATTCACAGCAGGGAAGCTGCTTGCATTGGGCCTTATTATAATTATGGGAATTGTCCAAATCTGCAAAGGTGAGATACAGTGAGATACATTTATAGTATGGATGTGGTGATAAAATTTTGTGCTCATTATATTAAAAGCAAGCCTTGAAAAGGTCGCACTACCTAGCGCAAAGCCAGGAATTATGACTTTCCATCTCCTTACAACAGCTCCATGCCAGGAGGAGTTAAGTGGAGCCGGGGCATCCCACGCATTAGCTATAGCATCCCCATTTCCAGACGCATGTTATTGGGTATTTCTTCTCGAGGCAGAATATATTAGTATATCCAGTGCGATGCTCCTGATAAGTCTCCACCATCTGATGCCATATGTCATTATTCTTTTTGGAACTGTTTCTTCTATGGAAGAATATCCTAGTAAAATGGTTTCGTATGAAGGCACCATATGGTGACACAAAGAAAATGCCTTGATGGCCCTGCCAAGTGCGTAGAGCATTGCAGTCAGTTCAGTATGTAGATTCGCACACAAAATGAAGGGTAAAGATGGAGGGAGGAAAGGAATATTGGTTATTATTTAGACAAACCTGTGGCCATGTAATTTAGGAAATTTTTATAAATGTGCCCCATTATTTTCTAAGATTAGACAGTGAAGAGTACGGCTAGACAGCCTTATTCTGCACCAGATTCATTTAAGTGTCTGGAGATGGGTGATAAATCTATCCTAGTATAAGACTGTCTAGTCGTACTCTGCATCTCCTATTAGTTGGCTTACTTTACTCCACAAAATTAGGATACATTTCTGTCAGGTCGGGAGTGTTTCTGGCGCCCTGACCTTTTTGGTGAGGGTCCACAACCCCTTTTCACAGGCCACACCCCTTTGTCGAGCTAGATGTAGGAGAGCCAAAAAACTTTCTAAATGTGGTGAAGACAGGGTTTTTTTTTTTTTTCTTTTTTAGTGCAAACTACAACCGAATTATGTCATAGCCAGATTATTAAATCTCCCCCAATGTTGTAGTGGAACTATTTTCTTGTCTCTGTTTGTGTGTATGCTTACCATGATGCCTGTTTTACTTCAGGAGAATATTTCTGGCTGGAACCAAAGAATGCTTTTGAGAACTTCCAGGAACCAGATATTGGTCTCATTGCACTGGCATTCCTTCAAGGGTCCTTTGCTTACGGTGGCTGGAATTTCCTTAACTATGTAACAGAGGAGCTGGTGAACCCCTACAAGTAAGAGTCACAGGCGGTGCCAACCATTGGCCTTACAGTGGTGGAAATTAATATAGTAACATTTGAAAGATTTGTTACTGAAATGGTATGAACCATATCCTATAAGTATTTCTTTCGAATGACAAATGGTTTCCGTAAACAACTTTACTAGCTAAAATAAATTCTGAAGGCACATATGTAGATTTATACATATATATACATATGTATAAATAAAGTACATATTTCTTTGTGAGGCCAAAGGTCATGTGTCTACTGGATTTTAATTGGTGACTAAACTTCTAACCATGCCATTCTGAGAGCTTATTAAAAGATTTGTATAAACTTGGTGAATAAATTAATAAATCTCCATATATATTTTAAAACAACGGGGGTATTCACCAGTTTTTTGGTAAATTTTCTTTTCCCCTTGCTGCGCCATATTTATGAAGTGTTGACACCACAATATAGCTCCTTTTCCAAAATTCTCACCTTTTTTAGGGGGGCACACAATTTGGGCACAGCTTAATCGCAACACTTTTCCTGTACTTTTTTGACACAATTTATTTTACACAATTTTTGGCGCACAAACAGACAAGCTAAAAGCTGGTCTGCAAAGTTCTATTTCACCTTCATGAATGTAGAGACAGTTTGGAATGTTTCATTAACCCCCGGGGCCACAATCTTGCATCCCAGTGTAAATTACCAAAAAATTTGTGATCCAGAAACACTGACCTTTTATTACTACACTGTGCTGGCTTATGTCCTGGGTTGTAACACCGGCCTTTCCAAATACAGTGCCCAACATACAGTATTTAGTCACTTAAGCAATGTACGGTTCCAGCAGTATATGCATATGTAGATAGTAATATAGAAAAGGTCAAGTCACCAGGTTGTGAGGACATCTACCACCAGGATGAAGGATTCTAACTCAAGCACACTTACTTACAGGTGTATGCCCCCTCTGGCAGGATCTGCTCTTTTTTTTTTTGCTTCTTATGCACTGTTTTTTTAAAGGATTTAAAAATGATGCACACAAACCTGAAGGGCTCTGTGATCCATAGGTGTTAATGGAGCCAGGGGCCCCTAAGGCTCATTTGCATAATTTCTAAAGCCCTTTTTTCTTAAAAACAAGGGCATAAGAAGCTGCAAGAAGAGTGGGCAGAAGGGGCACACACCCGTATGTCAGTGTCCTTGGTTTACAACCCTTCATCCTGGTGGTAGATGTCCTTTAAATAAATTAAACGTCAAAATCAAGCATGATGAACAAGAGACACTTTTTCATAGTTCCATGGACTGTGACTATGGTAATCTTCTTATATTTATGGCCTTCTTCTTTCTAAAATTAACAGGTTGTTACAATAGCAGGACATGTCCCAACCCCCAGCTCTCTCCCTCCTCCCTCTGCCTGTGTAATCTATCATAAGCAGGAAGTGCTTGGTGAGAGATGACCTGCTCTGCTCATTGTAACAGTCTGTGAAGATCCAGCACTGAGGGGCTCTGGTAACACCCACCAGAGCCCCTCAGGCTCATTAGGATTATTTTAAAAGTTGATTTTAGAAAGGAGGTCATGGATAAGAAATATAAGAAGATTACCAAAGTGATGGTGGCTGGATCTATGAGTAAGTGCCACTTGTTTATCTATGCTGGATTTTGATGGATGGTAGATTTCCATAATGTGCTTTCGGTCACTTAACGTGAGTCCTGCAAATTACATTAAATAGGTGATATTAAAAACAGACAGATGCAGTACTGCAGCTTATAAGCTTTTATATCCTCAATTGAGAGTGCAGACCCCCCCCCCCCCTTATATGCCTCCATAATGAGTGTAGTCATTGCCCCATATCTACATGCTTTCCCTTGCTGTGGACTAGTCTTCTCTAGTCTTCTGCATATGTGGTTATGCGTCATGCTGCCACCTACTGGCCAAATGTCTTATGCCTCTTCTATAACGCAAACTGACAAAATAGTAAAAGATTGCAGTTTATTTCCCGGCAGAAACAAGGATCTGGGCTGCATGCTGCCAGCAGCCAGTGATTTGGCTAAATAAAAGCTGCAGCAACGATACTTTGACACCATTTTTGCAGTGATGTGAGAGCAGGTCATGCAAAATAGATGTAGTCTAAAACAAGATGGGAAACTTTTAGGCCCCATACACACTACCGTCGGGAGGGGCGTATGTATGGCCACAAGCTTGCAGCGGTACATAATTCCCCCATAGATGGCAATGGCCACACGTGCGGCACCATAACGTTCCGTACACTGGGAAAAGATAGGACATGTGTTCCCTTGTGCTATATGTCGCTATGCAGAGTGGAGGGGTCACCACTCCTCCTCTCCATCATGGCGAGGGCATACGTTCGTGTGAATGTTGCCCTGGCCCTAGCAGGACGTTAACAAAAATATTGTCTTTCTGAATTAAATGTAATACAAAATTAAAAAGGTTTTTCTTTTACATGAGAAAAATGTACTTTCTGTGGTTCTTTCTTCCTTAGCTTTTATGCATTTGGTTCATCTCAGTTACAATATTATGTGGAAGCACATTTCATTATCTTTTCTACTGTCCACATGTACATGTGATTTAGAAAGCATGTGACATGTGTGACACAGGTCACTATGCTGGAGTAGTTTCCTGTCACTATTCCACATTCTCTATTGTGAGAGTAACCTGTTCATACCACCATCTTTAGCATTGCTGTAACACACAGATACATGAACATTTTGAAACTGGTCACAGTCATGAAATATTAACGTGTGTAGGTCTCCCTCTAGTGGCAAGACCTAGCTAATTATTATATCTTTCACCAGGAATCTCCCACGTGCCATCTTCATCTCTATTCCACTTGTCACCTTTGTTTATGTTTTTGCAAACATTGCCTATGTGACAGCCATGTCCCCTCAAGAGCTACTGGCTTCCAATGCCGTGGCTGTGGTGAGTATTGCTACATCAGTTACCTTTTGTCAAAAACTGAATATGTTCATGTGGTGTTGTGTTACATATGTGTTTCGTCTTATCAGGTTAATCTTATGACATATATCTTTCCAATAACTTAAAAAATGTTTCTGCTTAGACATTCGGTGAAAAATTGCTAGGTGTCATGGCCTGGATAATGCCAATATCTGTCGCTCTCTCTACATTCGGAGGAGTCAATGGATCTCTTTTCACCTCTTCCCGGTAAGAGTTATTATATATTACCAAACATATTGGAGGAGATTTATCAATCTGTCTTTGCCAGAAAAGTATAGTAATTTGCAACTGAAAAGCCAAGCACCACATTTTCTGACCAACTAAACTAGACCAACTAATTGGAGGTGCAAAGTACAATTTACCAGTGTTATACTGCACCAGATTACTCATCCGGCATCAGACACTGTGATTAACTGGTGCAGCGTCTAGTTCTACTCTGCACTGCTTTAAAGAGCAACACATTAAAACATCTCCCCCATGGTTGTATCCAAAAAATTATGAGTATACGTAGTCTGGAGTGTATTATGGTCAGACCCCTTATAGAGTTTCCTCCTTTTCACAGGTTGTTCTTTGCTGGGGCAAGAGAGGGTCATCTACCAAGTGTCTTGGCTATGATCCACATCAAACGATGCACTCCAATCCCTGCACTTCTTTTCACGGTACTGCCGACTTTCACTGTGCTTTTTCATTTTCCACAACGTGTCCTTTTTTTTTTTTTTTATTTATTTATCACATATTTACCTCCCAACAGTGCCTCTCCACTCTACTCATGTTGGTAACTAGTGATATGTATACCCTGATTAATTATGTTGGCTTCATCAACTACCTGTTCTATGGTGTGACTGTGGCTGGACAGATTGTCTTGAGATGGAAGAAGCCAGACATCGCTCGACCTATTAAGGTTAGTGAGAATGATAAAGAAAATAGAAACGTTCTTTAGAGAGATTCTTCTCATTGGCGTTCTTGGAAGCCATAGTGCAAATAAAGCATGGTAGTCAAGTGAAAAAATGTATTCATATATTAGTTATAGTACATATGAAAATCCAGCAGAAAAGGATATTCAACCTCAATACATAAAATTCCCCCTGGTGTTGAAACACCTCGAAACAACAGAATGCTTTATACACCGGCATTTTATTTATAACTAGATGTAATAAACAGACTAAAAATCTGTGAGGCATGACAAAAGAGTGCTGGCGCTTATCTATTTGAGGCCTCCAGGTAAGAGATAGGAGGTCTTGAAGCTGGCATGGATATTAAGACCACTTTGTGATGTGTCACATTTTTGTATTAATTTATACTCCCATCCTTTCCTCTACTACTGTGTCTTAAATTTTCCCATTAAAACTGTGATACGCAATCTTCAATATTGTGGTCCGCCCTGGATAATTGTGGGGTGCTAGGAGATCTTTCATTCTGTTGTTAATATCAGTTCATGTGCTGATGAAGAACCTGTTTCTCCCAAATGGAGGCCATAGAGACACATATTCAGATACACCACCTTGTAGGAAAATATGTCCTTGATCATGTGTACCTACTGCTTTCCTGGCATATACGCTTAATGTATCCCAAAAAAGTTAGATATATCTATCCAGTATAAGATAATGATATTGTCTAATACATAAAAATACATTTTAAATCCACAGGATAGTAATAAGATATTATACAGGCCAGGGGGGGGGGGGGAAAGCAAAACCCAAACACGTGTTTCAACACCAGGGGGAATTTTATGTATTAAGCAATATCATATCTTAAGATGTTTTATTTTAGGGTGTGATTTATTTTAGGGTTGCTTATCCTTTTCTGTGGGTTTCAGTATGAACTGTAATTGAAATATGAATAAAGATATTTAATGCGTTTGACTTGAATATGTTTTTTAGTAATATACTTTTCATAGGAACCGGTATCATTTACATATTGAAGGTTTTGTGTTAGTGTAACCAGGCAGAAGGTGGCAGTAACAAAGTCCAGCCAATGTATGCTTGAGACTGAGAAATCATGAAAAAGTTCTGTATTAAAAAATGAGAAGCAATGGTAAAAATGTCGTGAGAATTGGTGGAGACATTTAGAGAAGCAGAAAGAAAGGGAAGAGAAGCAGTGGTTTGATTTGTAGTAATACCCTCTCATTTTACCGCAGGTTAACCTCATATTTCCAGTGATCTACCTCCTCTTTTGGGCTTTTCTGCTGGTCTTCAGCTTGTGGTCTGAACCAGTTGTGTGTGGAATAGGTCTGGCCATCATGCTTACCGGGGTCCCTGTGTACTTCCTTGGGGTCCATTGGCAAAACAAGCCGCAGTGCTTCAATAACTTTGTTGGTAAGTGCCACATCAGTCCTCTGTATTAAAATATCCTTGGCCTCATAGTGCTATTGTACCATAGCTATTATTTACAATGAAAGCACAGTTAATGTGGTCTTGTTTTTCCTCCCTCTTTCCAGATGCAATGACACGTGCAGGCCAGAAGCTATGTGTAGTAGTTTATCCTCAGATGGACAAGGATGAAGATGTCAGCGAAGAGACAAAAGAGCAGAGAGCACCAATATATAAACCAGGGTCTGAAGATGGCGATGGAGATGGTGCTCACGCCTGAGAATCTTTACTCTTCTACTGAGGATTCACTCCAAACCCACTGCCCCTAAAACCCCATGCTGTCAGGATCTTACTGTACAGCCCTGCAGAGATAAATGGAACATGTGTGTATTTGTGTATGTGTGCGTGCGCCTCCGTGTGCACATAGACTATGCTGGTTATTATATTTCCTGTCTCTGTTGCCCTCAGGTAATAGTGGTGTCCCAGGGTAAAAATCACTCGGTCTGAAGTTAGTGCTACGTAATAGTCTGTTCTTGTTACACATGCATTTGTGCATTGTTTCTATGTAGCTCTATCTCTTCTGTACTGTGGAACCGTTCTCTATCACCACTAGCCACAGTGCCCCAAATTGCTATACCAGCTTGCTGATGGGCAGCTGAAGGCAATTCAACACTGCTCTGTCTGGTGACCTCATGTCTATGCATATTACCTGAGAAGAAATCTGACCTCCCAAGTGTCTATGTCTGTCATCATCCCATGTGAAGCTGCTTCTATAGCTTAATGTGATAGGTTGCTCCTCATGATGGCCTGAAAAGGACTTTACGCATTGCCATATTGAGGAACCTCAAAAGCTTGTTGACCAACCAACCACCTGCACACTCTTTCCATGTCTCTGCTCCTTGGAACTGAACATTTCATATAGCATCACCAAAACAATATTCAGTGCTAAAAGGTTTACACCTGACAATCATGAGACATGCTCAGAAATGACTACTTGAACTTTCTGCATCCCACATGTGGACTTCATAGCCCATGCAACGTGCTATATTGAAAGTCGGCGTTCTATGTGCAGTCTCAGGTTCTTCTTTCCCTGACTGTCCTAAGACACAGCGGTCCTTATGTCAATACAAAGCTGCGGTTACCCATAACCCCTTGAGAGCACTCCAGTCTCCTTCTACCCATATGTCCTATGTACACTCCGGGAGCTCTGGGTAATTATTTGCCAGGTGTTTTAATTCTCCAGAATACTCTACATGTTTTATATATATTTTTTTTATTTAGGACCTATTGTCTCTGAATGTAATAAAATGGATCTTGTGCCTTTTGGTGATTTGCCTATATGTATTAAGTAATGTGCGTTCACATTGGCAAATGTTATTAAACACAAGGATACATGTGGGTATTGCTACAAATGTTCATTCCTGTCCTGATCGTGTAAAAACTGTTCTGCTCAGGAATCATTAAATATTAAGTGTGACACCTTACTACACAAGTACGGCAATGTAATGGTAATATCATTTTCTTTGGATATATTTCCGGTATCGATTGGGAAATATGTGGACGGTAACCTATGGCAGAATCTGGAGTTGCCATAAATCATATTATTCAGTTTTTCATGGAGTCTTAACATTGTGACTAATACACCACCATGTCCAACAGCAGCAATACTTTAGGGTACCTGCACACATTAGCAGAATTTGCTTGTTTCTGCTGCGGCTGGTGGGTGGAGTGCAATCTTTGTATTTCAAAGATTTAGATCTGCAGAAATAAATCATATGACACTGATGAAAAATCTGCAGTGGAAGGGCATTTGCGCAGCAGATTATTTTCTGCATTGTGTGTATGGGATTGCCATCATTCCTATACATTACACTGCTACTGTATAATGCTGTGGATTTGGCGCATAGAAATTCTGTACTGTAAATCTTCAGGTAATCCACACTGTGTTGTGATTACCCTTATAGGGAACCTGTCACCAGCTTTTACCCTATTAACTACTAGCCCCATCATGTAGGGTATTAAATGTCCTTTTTGGAATTCCCTCTGTAATGTGAAATCTCGCCTGTTAGCCCTCATACACACAAACATATTTTGTTCATGTGAGCAAGCCGTGGTTTTTGTGGCTTGCTCATGTCCTTATGTCTTTCTGTGGGCTCATACACACAGCTGAGGATATCACAGCTCATGAACCTAGTGCCACTGAGGAAAAAAAAATATTCAGGGTGGTTCCTATTCTTGGCTATGTTGGCAGCTCTGCCCTACTATAGAATTCTATGGGAACGTGAAAAAAATACTGCTCCACGTTTCTCATTGACTCCACGACCCTATCTTTTGCAGCATGGGCAGTTTGCTCATGTACGATGCTGTGGAATCCACAGTCTTGTGCATGAGCACATATAAAGTGAATTGGGATGTATACTAACCAAATATACAGAGCCATCTTAACGAACTAATCCAGTACCTGGTAATAGTATAAGAGGTACCTTAGAATCTTGTAATGAGACCAATTAAAAAGTCCAGCTCTGCTACATCTACCCATTCACTCACACATGGCTCTGCTACTTTGACCAATTCACTCACATACAGCTCTCTTACATGATAATAATTTTATATAGCGCACACAGATTACACAGCACTACACAATCCCTGTCCCCATGGAGCTCACAATCTAATCAATCTGGCAGTATGTTTTGGAGTGTGGGAGGAAACCGACACAACCACAGAGAGAACATGCAAAGTCTTTGCAGATGTTGATCTGGATGGTACTTGAAACCAGGACTCCAGCGTGGTAAACCCACATATCGGGCTAGGGCTTAGCTTGTCAGACAGTTGTGCTCCATGAAGTATGCCGATACAACAAAGTAAATAGAGATTAAGTTGTGGCACTGATCAATAAAATCCAAGTTTTATTTAGTGTACTTAAATAGGATGCCAACATGTCAGCGTTCTGTTCGTCCTTGAACCTGGAAACCAGGCACTGCAGTGCTGACCACTGAGCCACCGTGTTGCCCTCTACCCATTTACTCAAACACAGCACTGCTACATTCACCTTTACAAACCTAGTCACTAGGGCAGTAACTTTTCCTCCCTTACCCCTGGATCTGTCTCGACCTGCAGCATGAAAAGAAGATTACAGTGATTAAGCATTTGATCAGTCACATGATTCTGAGATCACATTGGTGAGGAGGGTCTGGCAGTTCTGGATCCTCCTGACTTTGGACTATAAAAAGCTGACGCTTTTTAGCAAGACTTTTTCTTGCTAAAAAGTGTGTCCTACAGTCCAAAAAATATGTTATATAGAAAACCACCAGGAAGAAAAGATGAGGTATGGAATGATGTGAGTGGGTTTATTGTATGTTTATTGTTTAATATAAATGCAAAGTGTCATCATCTGTATGTGCATGAGGATTAACTTGCGGTCTCCACATCTACTGTGCAGTCGCCACAAGAATAGAGTGACGCAAGAAAGCCTTTTTGATTGAGGAGATTGAGTCAGGGAACATGGAAAGGTGAGATAGATGCAGAATACAATTTATTATATAAATCATAAACAGCCCTCCACACTTCCTGAACCACCGAGCAAGTCCACCAAATGCGTAGCATGGTTTCCTCAGCTCCACCGCAACTCCAACATACATTGGGACAGAGGGAAACATCCTGTGGAGCTTGCCTGGGGTTCTGTACCATCTGGAGAGAACTTTGAAATTTGTCTCCTGCAATTGAGCCGAGGCATAGATTTTATTGGTGAATACAGAGCCTGTGAGCCACTCCTTCAGCGAGAATGTTGTTCCTAGTTCCTCCTCCCTTATCTAAAGTATGGTCCCTAAAGGAAAGCCAAATATGAATGCATCCAAGTCATTTAAGGGGCACTCCTAGTTATAACTGTGTGAATGGTCCAGGAAGGTGGTCAGGTTACATTGTGCCCACATAGTGTATAATTGAGATAAGATTAGAGATTTTAATTGTAAAGATGATAGTGACAGATTTCCTTTAAAGAAGACAAAAAAAATGTTAATTCTCAGCATTGCGCTATGCAACTTTAGAAGGAAGGATGGGAAATTTTTTCAAGATACAAAACAATGTTAAAATATTTCTGATGCTCTTCAATAAAGGTGAGTAACAGGTATATGTGAATGGTATAGCCAGAACTATTTTACTTTTTATACATTGTGCCATTACATAGTGCCTGTAACTACAGCTGGCATATTAGCAAAAGATAGAATGCAATACAGCACCCTGAGGCAGTACAGTTACTTACTGGATGACAACTATATCCCAATGTGCTTCAATGTGGGACACTGAGTCAAAAACCTGAGGATTCCTGTTTATTTCAGAGTCTTAAAGGTTTTTTGCCCCCATGATAGGACCTAACTTGCTCATCAGTGATGAGACCCCCACAGATAACAAGTCCATTGTACGACCGTCGTGCGTGGCTGGGCTGCCCCAATCATCTCTATGGAGCTGATGGAGATTGCCGAGACCAGGGACAGCTCAACCAGCTGCTTCGCTCATCTCGGGGAGTGACGAGGGGTCAGACGGGGGTACATCACTCAGACCCCCAACGATCCTGTGGATAGGTCCTAAGTTGTTTTGTGTGAAAACTGCTTTAAGTGATAATGACAAATCTGAATTGGGTATGGGGGCCCACCTTATATGTTTGGAACATGTCTGCTGAAAATCGATATATTGCATAGTGACGTTCATTGTGTTGTCTGTGGTTTTCAACGCAGAGCTGAAGGTGGATGCAATTATATGAAACCATATGAGAATCTCTGTTGATAACTTTTGAACCACAAGACTGATTGCGGCAATCCATTTTGGCCGGAGAGTGATCCTCAGGAATTGGTTCACGAGCCTGGTAGTAGATGCAGGCTGGGATGGAGCTGTGTCCAATTGTGGAAGCTGCAGCTTGTGTCCTGGTTTAGCTCTGTGTCAGTGCTGATGGTGCATATACACTGTCTCTCTCTGTGACAGGATCTGCTCTCTAGTAAGAGCTGAGTTCCAACAGGAACATTTTTTTTTTAATAACATCCAATTGAAGAAATGTTTACATATGCTAAATGATTAGATGGGAATACCCCTTTAACGTTACAAAGGAATGGCTACTCATGGTAGCAGGATGAGTAATGTCCATCTTCCTGAAAAGAAAAGGCATATATACTGCAAAACATGAAAAAATTGCAACTTTTTCCTTTTTGTATATGGCTAAGAGTCTCTCAGAAGACTCTAGTAGAAGAGTCCATGTTTAGGGTACAGCCTTTGATGTGGGAAAAGTGCAGACAAAGGGTCAGAGTCAGCAACAGACAGCAAAGACTCAGCGGCTTCCATGTCCAATGCCATATCGGCGGGGAGATGGCCATGTCTCCCGAACATTAGGTATTTGGGAGTGTATCCGGTAGAAGCTTCGGCCAGTCAGCCCTTTTCGCAGGGGTCAGGGACTAGTATTTATTTCTGGACAAATGGTTATTCCTACGGCGTGGGGCAGGTAAACTTCTTTTTCATGTGTTCTTGGCTTCATTGCTCAGAGGTTAGAGCAGTGATTTTCAACCTGTGTGCCGCCAGGTCGCGTAAGTCACGTGACATGGGCCGTGCGGTGCAGGAGCTACAGAAGATGGGCGGATCGCCATTAGGAGAGAAGTTACGCGGAAGAAGACATCAAGGGTAAGTATATAAGGTTATTATTTGTATAAGGAAGGAAGCTAGGGTCTTTTTTTATTAGTAAAGGGAGGCTGGGGCTTTTTATTAGTAAAGGGGGGGCCTCTAGGGCCTTTTAATTAGTAAAGGGGGGCCTCTTGGGCCTTTTAATTAGTAAAGGGGGGCCTCTAGGGCATTTTAATTAATAAAGGGGGGCCGCTAGGGCCTTTTAATTAGTAAAAGGGGGCCTCTAGGGCCTTTTGATTAGTAAAGGGAGGCCGCTAGGGGCTCTTAATTAGTAAAGGGAGGCCGCTAGGGGCTCTTGATTAGTAAAGGGAGGCCGCTAGGGTCTTTTAATTAGTAAAGGGAGGCCGCTAGGGGCTCTTAATTAGTAAGGGAGGGCGCTAGGGGCTCTTAATTATTAAAGGGAGGCCGCTAGGGGCTCTTAATTAGTAAAGGGAGTCCGCTAGGTGCTTTTGATTAATAAAGGGAGGCCGCTAGAGGTTTTTATTAGTAAAGGGAGGGCACTAGGGGTTTTTTATTAGTAAAGGGAGGCCTTTTATGACTGTTTTAGTGTCATTTTGTGCTATTTTGGTTGGTGGTGTGCCCCAGGATTTTCTAAGTATAAAAAGTGTGCCGTGGCTCAAAAAAGGTTGAAAATCACTGGGTTAGAGCACTTGTCTCGTAAACCAGGGGTCGCGAGTTTGAATCTCGCTGAAGCCTTTGTGTTACCTCACCCAATTCTGATCTTATTACTTTATACATAAACAATAATACTGGGTAATTTTGTGTAAAATATTAGGCAGCAACAATTGTTGCAGAATTAAAGTGGTGTCCTCCGAAAAGTTATTGGACTTTCAAAGAATGAGCCTGCTTCATAGCACAGAGCTTAGGGCACTGGTATCTTAAATTAGGGGGCTCTAGTTAGATTCTTACTGTCTACTAATTTAGAAGCAGGGTGTCTGGCAGCAAAACAATAAAATGCAGACACTTTTAAGTTATCAAATCGGTCTTTCTTTGTCAATAAGACTATGCAAAAAACTAACCATAAATTAAAACTGCAACCAAATGGTGCTAAATGCTAAATCTTTTGTCAATTTCACAG
>WNYA01002964.1:0-31198 GCA_019512145.1 Engystomops pustulosus | reverse complement strand
GGCAATACAGGCAGTCCCCAAGTTACGAACAAGATAGGTTCTGTAGGTTTGTTCTTAAGTTGAATTTGTATGTAATTTGTATGTAAGTCGGAAGTGTATAATTGCAGATCCAGCCAAATTTTTTTGGTCTCTGTGACAATTGGATTTTAAAAATGTTGGATTGTCATAAGAACCAGGAATAACAATAAAGCTTCATTGCAGACTCCTGTGATAACTATTATAGCAGTTTATTGTAGTCTAGGGCTAAAGTACAGTACATGACAAATAAAAGGGCAATGCAGTCATGTTAAAAGATGAACAATAAGTCCCCTAAGTACATCTTCCTTCTGCTTCCTACTCAGCTCTAAATGATAACCTCATTGACTGGTTATTTGGATACTTATCTGTGGTGACAGAAGAACCTTTAGAGGCTGCCTCTGCCGTTGTTCCAAATGTTCCTGCTATTGCCTGTACCTATAGAGTGAATAATAAGTATGACAGAAGATATGAACCTTTCCCACCCCTACAAATTGTAAATGCAGCAAGAGAAGAAGTGGGGAAAAAGACTACATACAATGTCAACTGTGAACATTTTGTGACCGAACTAAGATATGGGAAAGGCTTTAGTGACCAGGTAATTTATTACTTCTTTAGGTAATATTAGTATAAGATCCATAGAATATAATGTTCGGCGCTCCTTACTAAAACTGCACTTACACTGATTGCATCATGTGCACAGACCTCCTAGGACCTACACAGATGTTTTGGGGTCCCACAGCAAACTATGTAGGAGCAGATATCTGACACATGGCACATTTTTATTTAATGAGTTGATGTAATAATATATATATATATGAACATCCAATTACAGTGTCCACTATACATGAGGTCTATGTCAGGAAATCTGGTACAGGTACTAAATATTAGGCTCATTCTGACCAACATGCGGCAAGTTTATCATATGCTCATGGATAGAGGCCACATATGAGGGGGATTGGGGACAGGGGCTACAATGGGAAAAGGGAGGGGGTAGTAGGATATCAGAAAACTAGGGAATAGTGTCTATGTGTGTGGGTGAGGTGGGATACATGAAATAGATCACAAAGTGGGGGACCAAAAGTAAAAGAGGCCAATATTACTACACAAAATTACCATGTAATATTAACAGCTCTTTGTCATCATTAAAATATTTTCTTTTCACTTACAAAGAATAAAAAAGAATGCATTTTTGGTTTTTGATATAGGCATAAAAAGTATGGAAGAAATCAGAAAGGATTCAAATATTCAATCGATGGGACTATAGGAAGACATTGCGTTGGCATTAAAGCCTTTCAGTACAATCCCCAAGATGAAAAATGATGGGTTCCGTAAAACAATAACCGGAAGATGAGAACTTTAATTGTGCATAGCATATAACACATACTATATGAAGAGGGGGAGATTATTATTGTGTAACCCCTTTAACATTTTTTATCATATATATCCTATCACTCACTAGGGGCATAGTAACCAGGGGGGCAAAGGGGGTGGTGGCTCTGGGCCCCAGAGCTTTGAGGGGCCCACTCTGACAGCTGTCAACTCTGTTTGTCCTGACCCTAGTCAAAAGCCTCTCACTTAGCCAGTTCCCTACGCTGTACTGAAGGGACCCAACCAGGTCGAAACAGTGTTGTCTACAGTTGGGAATATGTTCCTTCTGTAATAGATATACTGATTTGGTTTTAATCCTGCATCATGTCATTAGGCTTCTTGAAGGTCATGCTTGATGTCAAGGGAGCTGCCTATTAAGGTAGCTAAAAGAGGCCTGGTTTTCCTTATCCTATCCTGAAACTTGTCTGCTTATTTTCTCAGAATTCCCTAGTGGAGCATCAATGGCTATAAGTCTCCATATGCCTACAAGGCGGCCCTAAAGTGGCAAAGTCTCTGTAAGGAGAACCTTTACCTCCCTAGGACACAGAGTTATACACAGTTACTAGTACAGCCTTGTTTTCGTCTCTATGGTAATACATGTGCGCCAGCTCCTGACACATATTTATTACTATTGGCCTTCCAGGACCTGTGACATCCCTACAAAGGTCCTTTTAGGGGAGACTGAGCACATGTGTGAGGTAAGTATGAGTTTTATGTGTGTCTCTGTGTCATCCTCATACTACTCCTTTCTACTTGTTTCTTGTATATATGGACACAGCACTGTGCTACTACTCCTATCCTGTATATATAGGCACAGCTCAGTACTACTACTCCTATCCTGGATATATGGGGACATCATAGACATAGCATAGTACTAGTACTTCTATCCTGTATATATAGGCACAACACAGCACTATTCTTGTCCTGTATATACAAATGTAGCACTAACATGACTGTCTTAACTCATTAACCAGACATGATAACACATCTGTGATACAGGCGGTCCCCTACTTAAGGACACCCGACTTACAGACAACCCATAGTTACAGACGGACCCCTCCGCCCACTGTGACCTCTGGTAAAGCTCTCTGGATGCTTTACTATAGTCCCAGACTGCAATGATCAGCTGTAAGGTGTCTGTAATGAAGCTTTATTGATAATCCTTGGTCCAATTACAGCAAAAATTTTGAAACTTCAATTGTCACTGGGACAAAAGAAAAAAATGTGTCTAGAACTTCAATTATAAAATATACAGTTTCGACTTACATACAAATTCAACTTAAGAACAAACCTCCAGACCCTATCTTGTACGTAACCCGGGGACTGCCTGTATAAGCGAATAGATGACATATATTTGTAATAACTAAAGTCGCGTTAAATCATGCTGCATCTCTATGGGCACAGCACAGTACTACTACTTCTATCCAGTATATATGGACACAGCACAGTACTACTACTCTTATCCAGTATATAAGGGCACAGCACAGTACTACTACTTCTATCCAGTATATATGGGCACAGCACAGTACTACTACTCTTATCCTGAATATATGGGCACAGCACAGTACTACTACTTCTATCCAGTATATATGGGCACAGCACAGTACTACTACTCCTATCCAGTATATATGGGCACAGCACAGTACTACTACTCCTATCCAGTATATATGGGCACAGCACAGTACTACTACTTCTATCCAGTATATATGGGCACAGCACAGTACTACTACTCCTATCCTGTATATACGAACACAGCACAGTACTACTACTTCTATCCTGTATATATGGGCACAGTACAGTACTACTACTCCTATCCTGTATATATGGGCAGAGCACAGTACTACTACTCCTATCCTGTATATATGGGCAGAGCACAGTACTACTACTCCTATCCAGTATATATGGGCACAGCACAGTACTACTACTCCTATCCTGTATATATGAGCACAGCACAGTACTACTACTTCTATCCAGTGTATATTGGCACAGCACAGTACTACTACTCAGTACTAGTGATATGAAATTATTTATATATGTTGATATGTTTATTACTTGATTTTTCTGTGTGATATACAGTAAATTATGTGATAAAGTTATCACATTGTGTGACAAATATTGACTATTTAAAATATATCAATTTGCATGTATTTTATAAAGATATACAATAAAGAAGTGCATTATCAAAAAACATTTGTGAAATCTGAGCTGTGAGCGATATTGCCAGCAGAAACATATCCTGTGCTGAGTCCACCAGACACCATCGAGGAGTCACCATGTGTGGCTGCTCTCCGGTAGGGATGGTAAGGTCTGGTGCACCACAATGGAAATAGGCCCGGAGAGTCCGGGTCTGCAGTAAGCAGCGTCTTTACTGGGGAAATCAAAGTGCAAAACAACACAAACAAAAACATGGGGCTGACTTCTCCAATCTCTTCCCTGGCAGAAGAAGGATTTCATGCTGCGCTAAACGTTTCTCACTTTCTCCAAAGGCTGGTATGGTGGCCAAAGTGTCTATGTCAGGGTGTCCCCATCTCTGCTTCTTCTGGTCACCCAGGCCGATTATCCTCTTCCAACACATGTTCCCAAATTGCAGGACACTAGGGACTGTGACTGTTGATAGTTCATTATGTTTAGAGAAAAATGGTCTTATGAACAATTACGAGCATAGAGGCGGGTATGAAATGGCTTCTGGCTAGCGAGGAGTAGCCTTCAGCCCCAGAGCGTTATGAGGCTACTACACACCCCTAGTAGACTCTGAAGCTAATTACCATAATGATTTATTAAAGTTTATATCGTCAGCAGCTGCATCCCAGAATTAGGCAAAAATCCCGAGGGAAGTGAAAATCTGCAGCAGGAATTAGTGCAGAATGTAGTTTCCTGATGGTAGATTTCCTTTAACCGTAAACTCTATTGAACCCGTTATTTTTCCTCTGGTAGAGTTCTATCATGAGCCCGTTTTTTTCCACACATAACCAATCACAGGTCTAGATAGACACCGTACTAATAAACCGAATGTATATCACACAACACTAGAGCTTAAAGGACATGTACCACCAGGATCAAGGATTGTAAACCAAGCACACTGCCATACTGGTGTGTGCCCCTCTGGCAGAATCTGCTCCTCTTTAAGCTTTCTATGCCCTTGTTTTTAAGAAACAAAAGGCTTTAAAAATTATGCAAATAAGTCTGAGGGGCTCCAGTCGCCATTAACACGTATGAAGCCTGGAGCCCCTATTTGAATAATTTTAAAAGCTAAAATAAGAGCAGACCTGCCAGAGGGGACAAACACCAGTATGTCAGTGTGCCTGGTTTACAATCCTTCATCCTGGTCGTATAAGTCCTTTAATGAGAAATAAAGTAAGACATGTTTTATATAGGGTATAAGACAATAGGAGATGTGTATGAATGACATAAATTAAACTTTATTAGTGAATCATGTTAAAACATACTTAAAAACCCAAAGGACAAGTTGGGTGTACATCACATACGAACTCCCCAGTCCCGCCACATGAATAAATCACAGATGAACCACAGTATATAATAGATGAAAATAGGCTTAAAAAAGCAATGTAAACATATATTTAGGACCGAGACAAAAGAGGTAAACAAATCACTCATGTAAATAGTACATACTATAATACATATATGGTCCAAAGTGGATAATCTGTGGAAATATACACATATAAAAAATTATTATATTACCAGTAAGGTCGTTGCGGTCTGGGGAGGAAAGAGTGCCCCACGCGTATCGCCCGGCTATGTGTATATTTCCACAGATTATCCACTTTGGACCATATATGTATTATAGTATGTACTATTTACATGAGTGATTTGTTTACCTCTTTTGTCTCGGTCCTAAATATATGTTTACATTGCTTTTTTAAGCCTATTTTCATCTATTATATACTGTGGTTCATCTGTGATTTACAGGCAGTCCCCGGGTTACATACAAGATAGGGTCTGGAGGTTTGTTCTTAAGTTGAATTTGTATGTAAGTCGAAACTGTATATTTTATAATGGAAGTTCTAGACAATTTTTTTTCTTTTGCCCCAGTGACAATTGGAGTTTCGAAATTTTTGGTGTAATTGGACCAAGAATTATCAACAAAGCTTCATTACAGACACCTTACAGCTGATCATTGCAGTCTGGGACTATAGTAAAGCATCCAGAGAGCTTCACCAGAGGTCACAGTGGGCAGAGGGGTCCGTCTGTAACTATGGGTTGTCTGTAAGTCGGGTGTCCTTAAGTAGGGGACCGCCTGTATTCATGTGGCGGGACTGGGGAGTTCGTATGTGATGTACATCCAACTTGTCCTTTGGGTTTTTAAGTATGTTTTAACATGATTCACTAATAAAGTTTAATTTATGTCATTCATACACATCTCCTATTGTGTCTTATACATTGGTAGTTTCTAGATGTGTGACTAAGTCCCTTACTGCATTATTTTTGCCCCAATCTCTCAACAAGCATGTTTTATATAGGGGAAATATTCAAATGTCCACAAATGTCCAAAGTCCAATGCTCCTCTGCTCCAGAGCTTATATGCGTATTCCTTTCCCAGAATCCATAGTGGATCCCCAGTCATACGTGTTAAAGGTAGAGCATGTAAAGGGTTAATCATGATGGTCTACTGACATCAGAATGTTCTAATATGAAATCATAAGATTCTACATGATTCTGATCCTGGCAACCGTGGTCAGAGTTCCATTGGCGACTGTTGGTTACAGACGTGCGTTTTAAGTGTGCAACATCTTAAAACCAGCGGACGTCTCCCTAAATCAAGTGTAAAATTTTACGCAGCAGAGATCACCTCCGGCATCCAATTCCTGCATGGAAAAGGATAACATGTGAAACTGGCAGATTTTGGCCTGGCAGTGAAGAGAACACAAGGTATTTGTGGAAAAGCTGGTACTCCCAGATACGTAGCTCCAGAGGTTCTTTGTGGAAAAGCTGGTACTCCCAGATACGTAGCTCCAGAGGTTCTTCGCGGAGGAGCTTACAATTTAGCAGCAATATACCGTTTGATCAGTGGTGGTCTCTCGCTGATACCCCAGTGATGTCTTCACCAGAAATGAATGGACCAGCAATGCACAGACACAACTTACTGCTCCATTCATACACGGTACAGGAGATGATTGGAGAAGGTCCTAATGGTAGATTACCACTGATCAGACACTTTCCTCCGTCCTGTGGAGTGGGGATAAGTTGTAGTAACCAGGATTCTCATTTAATACCTAGTGTCAGACACCACATGGATGCTTAAGAGAATCGGAGATATCCATTATTAAAGTTACAATCGGGAATACAAAACTGTACAAAAAATATATTTTTAGTACAACTTTAAAGGTGAATATCTCCGGTTCTATTAAGTATCCATTTAGGACCCATACAACATATTCAAAGGGAGGTTCTGCAGCTTCTATTTTTCAGGGTTCGGGTGTTATTGCACTTTGAAGTTGGTCACTGTCAAGACGTTTATAGGCGTCCTTTCTGCATGGGGCATGCACATAACCGTATGGCAATATGATGTGTATATAGTCTGATGTGTATATAATATGATGTGTATATGATATGATGTGTTGCTGGACCTGTTACATTTTAATTCTGTGTTTGGGACAATAAAGTATAAATGTATGTTTCTTTGTAGCCTATAGACAGAGGATGTAAAGCAGATGGCTGATGCTTTTGGATTGGAATCACCGAGTTGTGGGGCCTGACTGAGCACGGAGATGGTACAAGCTTCTGAGCTTCGTCTGAAGACCTCTATAGTGACCACACAAGCCGACCTCAGAGTGTCCCTGTGACACCTCCATCACCCCTCGCTACACACAACTCAGTCTACAGGAAAACAGAAGCTGAATCTTCTCTAAAACAGCTGCCCGGCTTTTACCCGCATCAATGTAAACTGCGGAGACAACGGGAAGGCTTCACCTTGGCATTAAAGCCTTTCAGTCCAATCTCCTCTGATAACAATGGCTTTATCCGCATAACAATAACCAGAGGAAGAGAACGTTACTGCTCTTGGTTTAGTTTCTGAATAAATACTTTGGTTATTAGCGGAATCTGTGGTCAGGATATTTCTATATTCTCCAGATCATTCCTTCTGATATAGAATGAATGTCCTTGTATGTCCTGTGTTGTATAGAACAGAGTACACACTACATGAAGAGGGGGAGCTACATGAAGAGGGGGCGCTACAAGAAGAGGGGGCGCTACATGAAGAGGGGTGTTACATGAAGAGGGGGCGCTACATGAAGAGGGGGTGCTACAATGAAGAGGTGCGCTACATGAAGAGTGGTGCTACCTTAAGGGGGGTCGCTACATTGAAGAGAGAGTGCCTACATTAAGAGGGGGGCGCTACATGTAGAGGGGTGGCTAACATGAAGCGGGGGGCCTACAGAAGAGGGGTGCCATGAAGAGGGGGCGCTAACATGAGAGGAGGGCGCTACTCAATGAGGAGGACGCTACATGAGCGAGGGGCTACATGGAAGAGGGGGCGCTACATGCAGAGAGGGTGCTATCATGATAGGGGCGCTACATTAAGAGAGGGGGCTACATGAAGAGGGGGTCAGGCAACATGTAAGTAGAGGCGCTCACATCAGAGAGGTGTTGCTAGAAAAAAAACACCTGAAGACTGGGGGTGCTACATGAACGATAGGGCACTAATGAAATAGAGGGGGCTACCTGAAGAGGGGTCCGCTACCATGAATAGGGGCGGCTACATGAAAGATGGGTGCTACATGAAAAAGGAAGCGCTACAAAGAGAGGGCACTAAATGGAAAGGGGCATTACATGAGTAGGGGGTGCTACAATGAAGAGAGGTGGCTAATAAGAGAGGAGGGCGCTACATGAAGAGGGAGTGTTTGTTGTGACTTTGAGAGGGGGTCTACATGAGAGCGTACTGAAGAGGCGCCTAACATGAAAAGGGGCTACATGAAAGAGGGGCGTCATACATGAAGAGGGGATCGCTACATGAAGAGGTGGGCTGCTACATGAAGAAGGCTGCTACATAAGAGGGGGTGCTACATAAGGAAGGGTGCTACTTGCATACAGCGGGGGGCGATAAATGAAGAGGGGTGTTACATAAGCGGGGCGTTACATAAAGAGGGTGCCGACATGAAGGGGGGGGGGGCTCTACATGAATAGGGGGCGCAATTGTGTCCCCCTGCCCTCCATGCGAGAAGCGGCTCACGACAAACGTAATACAGTGTCACTTGTGCCCCCTACTGAGCAGGGTGCCCTCAGCGTGCCCGTTGGGCACTACTACATACACGGATGGCGCTGGTGATGCAGACCTCTTAGTTGTCCGTTGTGTAGGGACAAGGATTTCTCTCTCCTCATTGGAATCCTGGAATTCGCTGCCTCCCATTAGTACATACATTCAGATGATGCTTGGTCTGTCGAACTCTCTCCCTCCTGGTTGACCGCTGTTCTCTCCCCGGTTTTGCCATCGTCCCACAGATTTATCTATTTCATGACCTGGTCCACTATACTTTGGTCCAGAAATACCTCTATTAAACAAATTTGTACATACCTTCAATTTCATTCCATAAGTATAGTTGCTGCAATCAGTCACCCGTATCCTCATCCGTTTTGCGGTCCGAGTAAAAGAAAAATGAGCGATAAGTGATGAGTACTTAATTTCCAACCCCTTGGACTCACCCGATTGGTGTTTACCTAGCAAGTGTATCTGCAAATACGGATGTCCCATACCATTATTGGGGAATCATGACTGACAGTTTCGAATACAGTCCTTAAACATGCCCCCGCTGGTGTCTGGCGATCGATCCACTAAGACTGTTCCACGCCCTGTTTACTTTGATATAGGGGAATACCTTCCTACTCGTCCTTTTGAACTTATGATCAGGCAAGTAGTTTGTATAGTTTTTTTCAGACAGAGACTAGATCCAGGTGATGGTTGACCCCCCCCCCCCCCCTCACTCCATAGAAATGCACGGCGTACTGGCAGCACAGTCTGGGAAAGATAGGTCATGTCCCCTATCTGGATCGGACTAGAGCGGCAACGTCGTTTCCTGCCTCTCCATGCGGCCATTGCGTCTATTGGTGTAGATGTATCCTGTGGTTGAGGCGCGCTAAGCTTGCAGCCGTACCTTAGTTTCCCCATATGACCCCCGGCGGCACCACGCGGTCCAGTTGTCCCTCGTCTCCATGTCTTGTAGTAGTTAAGATGTATTTGGATGCCATTATTGTTTTCATCCTTTATACCCCTTACGATGGTAGATGGGTTAATTTCAAAATCAAGTCATAATACAAACCCATAGTACATTACTTATACGATCTCATTTTGCTTTGGTGACCCTGTCTGATGAGTAAGTGTCCCTGTTTATTATGCATGGGTTTTTGATGCCTACATCTCGTTCCACAGCCCCCCAGTTAATGTAACCCACCATTTCCTTCTTCAATTGCCACATCACTATCTTGTTGTATTCTATTGCCTGTATATAGCTCCTTGGGTGTCATTTACTAGGGCTCGATTCCGTTTTCCCGCCGTTGTTCCCCGAATATTTCCGATTTTGCGCGGATTGTACTGATATGCCCCGGATTTTGGCGCAGGGCGATCGGACTTGTGGCGCATCGTCGCTGTCTGCACAACCGGGAAATGGGGGGGGTTTGGGGCGTGCCGAACGAAAAACCCGAACGGATTCCGTAAAACCGCCGCATTTTAAGAAAAAAGTGTCGCGAAAATTACACTTACCCTTCACACCATGGTATAGGATGTTAATTTTCCAGGGCATTCCAAGCGCGCCTTCCGGGGAACCTTCAGCGTCACAAGCTCCACCTGGGGGACGGCGGAGAACTACCGTTAGTGAATCCCGGCCGGACCCGAATCCCCGCTGATAACGCCCTGCTGGACGGAACGGACACCGGGTTATTCAGACTTCTGTCCCGCCCTTTCCCATCTTAAAACCAGCGGACGTCTCCCTAAATCAAGTGTAAAATTTTATGCAGCAGAGATCACCTCCGGCATCCAATTCCTGCATGGAGTGAAGAAAACACAAGGTATTTGTGGAAAAGCTGGTACTCCCAGATATGTAGCTCCAGAGGTTCTTCGCGGAGGAGCTTACAATTTAGCAGCGGATGATAACAATGGCTTTATCCGCAGAACAATAACCAGAGGAAGAGAACGTTACTGCTCTTGGTTTAGTTTCTGAATAAATACTTTGGTTATTAGCGGAATCTGTGGTTAGGATATTTCTATATTCTCCAGCTCATTCCTTCTGATATATAATAAATGTCCTTGTATGTCCTGTGTTGTATAGCATAGAGTACACACTACATGAAGAGGGGGCGCTACATGAAGAGGGGGTGCTACATGAAGAGAGGGCGCTACATGAAGAGAGGGTGCTACATGAAGAGGGGGTGCTACATGAAGAGGGGGCGCTACATGAAGAGGGGGCGCTACATGAAGAGGGGGCGCTACATGAAGAGGGGGCGCCACTAGCCAGTAATTGTGTCCCTCTACCCTCTCCTGAGAAGCTGCCAGTCACTGCTTACAGTATATTACACATGTCACCCTTCTGAGCGGTGCCCGGGGCACTACTACACACAGGATGGCGCTGGAAGGAGACATCTATGTCCGTTGTGTAGGGACAGGATTTCTGTCTATGGGAATCCTGGATCGGCTGATAAATTACATTAAGGTGTGTTGATTCTCTGCTGATTGACCGCGGTAGGTCCAGAAAACTCTTTAAACGCAAATTTGTACATACGCTTCAATTTCATCATACATTAGAGTTGCTGCAATATGTCACCAGTATGTCATCCGTTTTGCGGATCCGTTAAGAAAAGAAAAAGGGAGACAGATAAGTGATGCCAGTAACTTTTCCCAACCCCTTGGGGACTCACACGATTGTGTTACCTAGCAAGTGTTCTGCAAATACGGATGACATTAAGACTGACATTTAGAATACAGCCTTAAATTGCCCCCGCTGGTGGTCTGGCGATCGCATCCACTAAGAGGGTCCGGCCTGTTTAGTGGATAAGGGAATAAACTCCACAAGTTTTGACCTGTGCCGTACATACGTCCCCTATAAGGATGTGTGAATGTAGCATCCTTTAACTAACACGACGATGGTAGGTGGCGATTATCAAAATCCATCATAATAAACCCATAGACATTTACTTATAGATCCAGGCTTGGTGACTGTCTATGAGTAAGTGTCTCTGGTTTATTATGATGGATTTTGATGCCTACATCTCTCCAGCAGCCCCCCAGGTAATGTAACCCACCATTTTCTTTCTCAGTTGCTGTATAGTGAGAGAAATGTCTTTTACATCACATCTTGTTTTATTCTATGCCTGTATATACTCATTCTCCAGTAATCTAAGTATCAACCTATTTATTACATACATATGGTTACATTTGTACACATAAATAGTTATAAAATTATATAAATTACATCAAATTATCTTAATTCTTGTGCACCTTGTATGTGCTGTTGTGTGTATATATCGTATATACTCGAGTATAAGCCGACCCGAGTATAAGCCGAGACCCCTAATTTTACCACCAAAAAACTGGGAAAAACTACTGACTCGAGAATAAGCCGAGGGTGGGAATACAGCAAGCCCCTAGTAGTATACAGCAGCCCCTAGTAGTATACAGCAGCCCCTAGTAGTATACAGCAAGTCCCTAGTAGTATACAGCAAGCCCCTAGTAGTATACAGCAGCCCCTAGTAGTATTCAGCAGCCCCTAGTAGTATACAGCAAGTCCCTAGTAGTATACAGCAACCCCTAGTAGTATACAGCAAGCCCCTAGTATACAACAAGCCCCTAGTAGTATACAGCAGCCCCTAGTAGTATACAGCAAGCCCCTAGTAGTATACAGCAAGCCCCTAGTAGTATACAGAAGCCCCTAGTAGTATTCAGCAGCCCCTAGTAGTATACAGCAAGCCCCTAGTAGTATACAGCAAGCCCCTAGTAGTATACAGCCTGCCCCTAGTAGTAAACAGCAAGCCCCTAGTAGTATACAGCCTGTCCATAGTAGTATACAGCAAGCCCCTAGTAGTACAGCCTGCCCCTAGTAGTATACAGCAAGCCCCTAGTAGTATACAGCAAGCCCCTAGTAGTATACAGCAGCCCCTAGTAGTATACAGCCTGCCCCTAGTAGTATACAGCAAGCCCCTAGTAGTATACAGCAACCCCTAGTAGTATACAGCAAGCCCCTAGTAGTATACAGCAAGCCCCTAGTAGTAAACAGCAAGACCCTAGTAGTATACAGCCTGCCCCTAGTAGTATACAGCAAGCCCCTAGTAGTATACAGCAAGCCATTAGTAGTATACAACAAGCCCCTAGTAGTATACAGCAGCCCCTAGTAGTATACATCAGCCCCTAGTAGTATACAGCAAGCCCCTAGTAGTATACAGCAAGCCCCTAGTAGTATACAGCCTGCCCCTAGTAGTATACAGCCTGCCCCTAATAGTATACAGCAAGCCCCTAGTAGTATACAACAAGCCCCTAGTAGTATACAGCAGCCCCCAGTAGTATACAGCAGCCCCTAGTAGTATACAGCAGCCCCTAGTAGTATAGAGCAAGCCCCTAGTAGTATACAGCAGCCCCTAGTAGTATACAGCAGCCCCTAGTAGTATACAGCAAGCCCCTAGTAGTATACAGCAAGCCCCTAGTAGTATACAGCAGCCCCTAGTAGTATACAGCAGCCCCTAGTTGTATACAGCAAGCCCCTAGTAGTATACAGCAGCCTGCCCCCACAGCCCTTAAAAAAATAAACTTAAATACTCATCCTCCGATGTCAGCGTGTTCCGTCTTCTTTCTTCTCCGCGGCTCCTCTTCTCTCTTCTTTCTTCCAGCATGGACGCAGAGAAGAAAGAAGACGGAACACGCTGACATTGAAGGGTGAGTATTTAAGTTTTGTTTTTTAAGTGGGTAATTTTTTTGTAATAGACTCATGTATAAGCCGAGGGGACGTTTTTCAGCTAATTTTTGTGCTGAAAAACTAGGCTTATAAACGAGTATATAACACATATGTTATTATACGTTTATACATATTTTAGCACTAATTATTTGGTATGTAATTTCATCTTGTGTATACTATTTGTTATTATCTCTATTCTGTATATTCCATATACTTCTATATTTTTAGTATTTGGCCTGTAGAAGACGCTAATTCGGCAATGGAACTTATTGCCTGCTATATCAATAATAGAGGATTTTCTATATGCACTGATGTCTTCCTATTGTCCCAGCGATTGAGTGACTGAATTCCATAACCTTCATTAGCCTCAGAGGAAGTCTCCAAAGAAGTCCAATTAGGCAGGATGGAGGGCCCCTTTTCTGAACCCCCTTTTACAAACCTCAGAGTTTCCCCCTTGGGTCTGGTTCCCAAGAAGGAATCCAACAAATTTAGGCTGATCCATCACCTTTCATTCCCCAAAGGTTCATCAATTAACAATGCCATATCAAAGGAAGACGCCGCTGTGTCTTATGTCTCTTTTGATCGGGCCTTTAACTTGGTGAGGCAAGCAGGCCCGGGAGCCTTGCTTGCGAAGTCTGCCATCGAATCTGCTTTTAGGCTACTCCCGGTCAATCCTGCCTGTTTTCATCTCCTGGGGTGTTGCCTGGAGGGTTGCAACTACTATGACATGAGCCTCCCCATGGGCTGCTCCATTTTGTGCTACTACTTTGAAGTTTTCAGCACGTTTTTGGAGTGGCTTATCGGGTATGAGGCAGAAATTTTTTAAATGACTTATTATCTGGAAGTTTTTTTTTTCATTGGGCAGAGGGATTCTGATACTGGATATGGAGTACATCAGGGTCCCTATGTCCACTGACAAGACTGCCGGTCTGGTTTCACAGTTATCATTTTTGAGTATTGAGCTTGACACATCTTCCATGACTTTTAGATTGCCAGAGGAAAAAATTTCCCTCTTATGCCAAGAGATTGATTGCATGCTCAGTAAAAAGAAAGCCCCACTCTCCCAGTTTCAGGTCCTACTGGGCCTGCTCAATTTCGCATGGAGTCATTCCCATGGGCCGCGCTTTTTCACGCTGCCTTTCATCAGCCACAAAAGGCATGCTTCACCCTAGTCACTTCATTAGAGTTACCAGCCCCCTGAGACGTGGCTTGCAAGTTTAGGGGATATTCTTACAGGATTTCAATGGTTCCCGTATCCTACAGGATGCAGAAACGAACAGTTGTTTCTTGAATTTATTTACCACAGCTTCCACTAACGAAGGCTTCGGTACCATCTGGCGCAGAGATGTTTGGCCATCATCACGGCAAAGGATGGGTCTACTTACTAATTGCACCCTTTTATGGCTTTTCCCATTAGCCATGGCTCTTGAAATTTGGGGTTCTAATTTAGCCAACACCAGGATTAGATTGTGGTCAACTGACGCCTCACTGGTACATGTCGTCAATAGTTTCTCCTCCTCTTCATATCCCGTACTTGTGCTGCTACGTCACCTGGTTTTACGCTGCCTCCAATCCAACATCTGGCTTCAGGATAGGTATGTCCCTGATTTTTCGAACGACATGGCTAATGCCTTGTCCCATTCACAATTTCAGGCGTTCAAAGAACTTCACGGGTCAGCGGACGAGTCCGGGATTGTATGCCCCCAATTCTTATGGAGCCTGGTTCGAGAACAGTTTGCACACTTGATAAGGACTTCTATATAAGCAGCTACATGGCAGAAGTATTCTGTGTCTTGGTCACATTGGTTGTCATTCTCTGGCGGTACACTACCCGCGGAGAGGTTCCAACCTTTGGATAATTCACTAAATTGGCTATTGCAAATTAGACAACAGGGCGCCTCATTTAATAAGGCAAAGAGTAGTTTGACCGGTTTGGCCTTTATGCTAAAACTACATAACCGTCCCGATATAACTTAAGATTTCCTCTTAAAACAAATCCTAAAAGGCTGGAAACGTGAAATATCTTCCCACGATTCCCAGAGACCAGTGTCTCTTCCCCTATTTTGTTGTTTAATTTCCATTGTAGACATTGGGGCACATTTATTTACCCAGACCAGTCGCGTTCCAGCGGCGGCTTCTCTGACGAGCGTTAGGGTCTTCCGGCGATTCATGAAGGTCCTGCGCCCGATGTCCACCAGGTGGCGCTGCTGCGCCGAAGTCCGCTGAGGTGCCCCGGAGTTCATCGTCTTCATCGTGGTGCATGTGAGTATGGCCCGTGAAACCAATTTTTTTTTTAATGCGGCGGTTTTTCCGAATCCGTCGGGTTACCGTTCGGCCACGCCCCCGATTTCCGTTGCGTGCATGCCAGCGCCGATGTGCCACAAACCAATCGCGTGCGCCAAAATCCCGGGGCAATTCAGGGAAAATCGGCGCAAATCGGAAATATTCGGGTAACACGTCGGGAAAACGCGAATCGGGCCCTTAGTAAATGACCCCCATTGTCTACTCTGATGCTTTTAAGGCGTCCTTATTTAAAGCGACCTCTTCTATCACCATTTTCGGGACCCTTCGGATAGGGGAATTAGTCCCGCTCAGCGTCTCTAAGCCTGGTGACTTACTCAGCCGCGACATGATTGTTAAACATAATTTAGTTAAAGTTTGTATTTGTCGGTCCAAAACAGATTTTTTTGGCAGGGGCATATGGCTTTCCATTCTTCCCTTGGGTACCGATCCGTGCACTGTAGCCTTGATTTCCAATTACAAACGCGGCAGCCCGGCCGGTAATAATTTCCTAATCCACACATTTGGTTTTTCTTAATATTTAGTTATCAATCGAGTGCATTTTTAAAGAAATCTCTGCTTTATTTAGGTTTGAACCCTAATGAATTTGGCACTCATTCCTTCTGCATTGGTGCAGCAACTACAGCACACTCATGTGGAATGAGCAAGGAATCCATAAAAAGACTGGGCCAGTGGAAATCTGACTTTTTTAAGTCTTATATATCCGCCCAGATCTTGATCTCTTACTGTAGACCTCTCCATTTGTTAAATGGTTAGTTATAAACTTATATTTTAGTTAATCTGGATGAATTTATTTAAATACAAAAAAAAACTTGTTTCCTGATGTTCCAGGGCCCCAAAAACACATTTGGATCGTTGGCCATTCCTTTATTAATTGGGCCGAGCAGAGAGCGGCTGTCCGCCCTTGTTGCCGTGATTTAGGTCTTAAGGAGGCTCAAGTGCACTGGCGTGGCGTTTGTGGCATGCGGTGGACTCAAGTTTTGCCGGAAGTAGTGCAGGTCAGCCGGGACTACCAAAGTGACATGATCATTATTGTCCATGCGGGGGGCAATGATTTAGGTCGGGTAAAGTTAGGAGAACTCATTTCCCTGATTAAGGATGACTTTGCCCGTTTTCCCAGATTTTCAACTCCGTTTCTTTGGCCTGGTCGGAGATTATCCCCCGATGTCACTGGAAAGGCACTAGGGATTATGATCCCATTGAACGGGCGCCCAGAATTCTCAATATGCAAGTCTCCAAGCATGGCACTTCCCTGGAAGAAAATGGATCTGGAAGAAAATGGAGAGAGAGGGGGCGCTCCTATAGTGCAATATCCTTCATTAATTATTGTGGTAGTGGAACTACTAACCTGACAGAGTTGTGCTGCAGCCACGCTCCCGGTGTCAATCCTTCTCCTACTTGGAAACATGTCTCCGGTAAAATTTGTGGAATAACACATAAAGAATATGTGCTTTGTTGAGCGTTAATAAGGCGCTGGACAACTTAGTATAGAATCCAATTTATTCAGTGTAAAATGAAGACACTAAAAATTGTTAAAACAAAAAAGGGAGCATAAAAATCTTAAAGACTGATTTGCATATACTGTATGCCTGTCAATATATATGTAGGTGTGCATGCTCTCAGTGTATGTATACAGTATATATGTAGGTGTATATGGTGTCAGTGTGTGTATACATTATATATGTAGGGTGTATATGGTGTCAATGTGTATATATATATTACATAGGGGCACGCTGTATGTATTATATATTATATGGCCGCACGCTGTATGTATTTTAGATGGCAATATATATATATATATATATATATATATATGTGTGTGTCTGTATGTTAACAGGTGTATTGCTGTGTATACTGGTATATGTGTTACTAGGGGGTTGCACTGTATATTGGGGAGCTGTATATATTCATTACTGGCAACATATATTATCATATATTACTAGCAACATTTAAAAAAATTACAGATTGCGCCAAGGGCTTCACCCTTTGTCCGCCCTGGGTGGGCCCCTAAGATCAATTTCACTGGTGGGCCCTAGGCACCCCAGTCTGACCCTATGCTGTATGAGGATACTGTATATGAGGATACAGTATATGAGGATACAGAATATAGAAACATACAGTATATGCAAATCAAATTTGCACACATATTGTATAATACATACACATATACTATATATATATCATCCTTATACACTCACCATATATATACATAAATGCAGTACAAACACACTATATACACAGATAGGGGGTTATTTATCATTGGTTTTCCTGTTTTATTTTGGCGTAAAAAAGTCTCAAAGTAGTCACATTGAGGCTTTTTGAGACTTTTCATTGCTAAAAAGTGTCACAGAACTACATACACCTCTTTATTGCTAGTGCAACACAGTGAAAAGTTCAGATTCAGGACTTTTGTTAAATGTCACATAAAAAGTCTCATTTTGCTTCGGTCCCCTGCTGGTCTATGTGCTGAGACTTTTTATGCATTTTTATGCATTTAGATTTTTTGGGACTTTTGAAAAACAAATCCCAGACAGAAAATAGACCATAAGAACATTTATTAAACGGCTAAAGCCACTTTAATGAATCTGATGGGCAGCAGAGCTCAAAAAATAGACATAGAGCTCCTCTCTGTGGCGGCGCCCTCCCCGGCCCGCACTTACCTCTCCGTGTTCCTGCTTCCATTCCGGCCGGTCCCCACTCCCTAGGGCACTGATGGCGAAACTTTTAGAGGCTGAGTGCCCAAACTACAACAAAGACCTGTTTATTTATCGCAAAGTGCCAACACAGAAATGTAATTTGTGATTTATACTCCCTTCTCTGTCACAGTTTTCATTGATACCAGCACCTGAGGACACCAATAAAGCAGAAAATAGTCCCAGGTGCAGCTGTCACTTTAAAATAGCTCTGTGCACAGCAAGTCCTGGGCTGTCTGGGACTGCAGGAAGATACCTGGAGTCATCTCTGGTTATGGCCTGAGTGCCCACAGAAAGGGCTCTGAGTGCCACCTCTGGCACCAGTGCCATAGGTTAGCCATCACTGCCCTAGGGTGTGTGCACGCAGGCTCTCGGAGATTTAAAGGGCAAGCACACCGCTGATTGGCGCTGGCCATTTCAGGGTTTTCTATTTAAGCCGGCTGCTCTCATCAACCCCCGCTGGATCTTTGAGCTTTATGCCTGAGAGAGAACTTCCTGTTGCGATTCCTGCTCATTGTATCCTGACCTCCTGTTGTGACCTCAGACCTCACCCTGACCTGAATATCAGCCTGTTCAAGACTCTGAGACCGGTCTCTGTTCCTGTACCAGGACCTTGGCTTCCACCACAGGCAAGTTGCACCAGTGGAACGACCTGGTGTCTCTATGCCGCAGCAAGACCATCCTGATTTGCGCCAGGCCCTGGTGAAGACCGGGGGCCCCGAGCCTCACATCTAGGAGCTGGTCTAATGATTACATTTACACACATACATTCAGTATATACAGCATACACACACATTTAGCATATACACACATACATACAGGATATACAGCAAAAACTGTACATTCACACTGTATACAAAAACACACAAACAGCAATATATATATATATATATATATATATATATATATATATATATATGTATACACACATATATGCATATATATTTACACACATTTATATGCAAATATATACACACATATATGCATAAATATACACACATATATATACACATATATACACATACACACACACACACACACACATATATATATATATATATATATATATATATATGCAGTATATATGCATTATAGGAGGGCTGTATACAGTAATAATGAGAGGCTGTATATAGTTATTATCAGGATGCTGTATATAGTTATAGGGAGTCTGTATATATTTATCATATGCAGCTGAATATGATTATTATAGGAAAACTGTACAGAATTATTATGGGAGGCTGTATATAGATATTATAGGCATCTGTATATAGTTATTATAGGGAGGCTGTATATAGATATAGGTAGGTTGTATATAGTTATTATAAGTAGGCTGTATATAGTTATTATAGGGAGGCTATATATAGTTAAAGGGAGGTTTTATATAGTTATAATGGGAGTCTGTATATAGATATTATAGGGATGCTGTATGTAGTTACTATACAGAGGATCTATATAGTTATAGAAAGGCTGTAAATGGTTATATATAGGCTGTATATAGTTATTGGGGGCTGTATATAGTTAAAGGGGGATTGTATATAGTTAAAAAGGGTGGCTGTATATAGTTATTATAGGGGGCTATATATAGTTATTATTGGGGGCTGTATATAGTTATTATTGGGAGCTGTATAAAGTTATTATTGGGAGCTGTATATAGTTATGGGGAGGCTGTATATATTTATGAGGAGGCTGTATATAGTTATAGGGAGGCTGTATATTGTTTTTATTGGGGCCTGTATATAGTTAATGCTGGGAGGTAACTGTTTATAGTTAATGCTGTGGGACTGTATATAGGTTGCATATAGTGATTACTGGGGGATGTATATAGTGAATACTGATAGCTGTATATAGTTATTGTTAGTGGGCTGTATATATTGTTTACTGTGGTGCTGTATATATTTATTGCTAGGAGGCTTTATATGGTTATTACTGGGGGGCTTTATATAGTTTTTGCTTAGGGGCTGTATACAGTCATTACAAGGGGATGTATACATTAATTACTGGGTGGCTGCATATATTTATTCCTGGGGGGCTGTATATAGTGAGTATTTGAGGCTGTATGTACTGGGAGCTGTATGTAGTTATTGTTAGGGAGCTGTATATTGTGATTACTGGGGGCAGTATATAGTCATTACTGCAGAGGCTGTATATAGTTATTGCGGGGGGTTTGCAGCCAGATCTTGTTGCAGTGAGCTCTGCAGAGTTTTGTGGCACATTACCTATAAAAAAGCAACAGAAAAGCGAGTGTGTGAGCTTGGTGGCGAGTGTGCATTGATCCGAAGTGTGTGCAAAGTCCTATGTGTGACTTAAGTTTGAGGGACTTTAGCAGGTAACTGCTGTCTTTTGTGTTACTTTGATTGTAAATTCTTCTTTCCTTCTTTCTGTGCATATTTCTATTGTAATCCCCATTAGAACAATGGACTCCATAAGTGGCATTGCTACACGGTGTACATCCTGTGCCATGTATGCTTTCCTTGAACAGCCGTTTGAGGGGGAATACTGCTGTGTGGGGTGTGTGAAAATTGCTCATCTGGAAGCCCAGATTCTGGATCTAAATGAGCAAGTTTCAAGGCTGCGGGCAATTGACAATATGGAGCGAAGTTTGCTGCTCCTAGAGATGGGTGTGGGGAGGGAAGTATGGAGGTGCAGAGTGAGGGGGCAGCTAGTTGGGTAACATGTAGAAGGCGGGGTAGAGGGAAGAGTTGTAGGGAGTCTAGTCCTGATCTGGTGCACCCCAATAAATTTGCCAGGCTGGCGGATGAGGGGGATATCAGCTCTGGGGTAGCAATGCTGCAGCAAGACGTAGCCTCTAGCAACCAGGGGACTGTCTGCTCCGGTAAGAAGGGTAATGGGAGCACAGGCAAGGTCAGACAGGTGCTGGTAGTGGGAGATTCGATTACAAAGACCGTGCATACCGAACAGTGTGTTGTTTGCCGGGTGCTCGGGTTCGGCATGTTGCGGATCGGGTTGATGGATTACTGGGAGGGGCTGGTGAGGAACCAGCAGTCATGGTCCACATTGGCACTAATGACAAAGTAAGAGGTAGGTGGAAGGTCCTTAAAAATGATTTCAGGGATTTAGGCCATAAGCTCAGGGCAAGGACCTCAAAGGTAGTTTTCTCCGAAGTACTGCCTGTACCACGTGCCACACCAGAAAGGCAGCGGAGATCAGGGAGGTAAATAAGTGGCTCAAAAGTTGGTGTAGGAAGGAGGGTTTTGGGTTCATGGAGAACTGGGCTGACTTTTCTGTCGGCTACAGGCTCTACAGTAGGGATGGGCTGCACCTCAATGGGGAGGGTGCAGCTGTTTTGGGGGAAAAAATGGCTAGAAGGTTGGAGGAGTGTTTAAACTAGAGACCTGGGGGGAGGGCAACTACACTTGTGCAGGGCAAATAGACAGTGTAGATAGAGAGCTGGGAAAAGTCATAGTCCATGGGGGAGGAAGGGGGGCTGGAATGAGATTGGGGAATAAGAACAAAAGGAATACGGACAGGGAAAACCATATAAAGTGTATGTACACAAATGCCAGAAGCCTCACAAACAAAATGGAGGAACTGGAACTCTTGATGTTGGAGCGGAAATATGATATAGTGGGTATCAGCGAGACATGGCTGGACAGTAGCTATGACTGGGCTGTTACTATAGATGGTTATAGTCTTTTTAGAAAGGATCGTATAAATAAAAAAGGGGGAGGGGTTTGTATATATGTGAATTCTTGCCTCAAGCCCGTCCTGCGAGATGACATCAGTAACACAAATGTGGAGTCCCTATGGGTGGAGATAAGGTGAGGGAAAAAGAATAATAAAATATTACTAGGGGTTTGTTATAAGGCTCCAAATATAATGGAGGCAACAGAGGAAATGCTGATAAGTGAAACGGATGAGGCTTCAAAGCAAGGTGAAGTACTTATTATGGGGGACTTCAATTACCCAGATATTGACTGGGGGGCAGAAACATGCAGGTCCTTCAAAGGTAGCAGGTTCTTGTCAACAACAAAAGACAATTACCTGTCGCAAATAGTCCTGGAGCCAACAAGAGGGGGGGGGGGGGCACTGCTGGACCTTATCCTAACCAACAGACCTGATAGGGTATCAAAACTACAGGTTGGGGGGAACATGGGGAATAGTGATCATAATATCATTGATTTTGTACTACGGTTTACTAAGAACGTTAGGGAAGGGGCAACCAACACTCTAAACTTCAGGAGGGCAAATTTTCAGCAACTAAGGGAAGACCTTAAAGGCATAGACTGGGATAATGTTCTCAAAGACAGAAGCCCCCCCCCAAAAATGGGAATTTTTCTCATATATTCTGAAAAAGTCCTGTGAGAAACACATACCTTATGGGAAAAAGCATAAGAGGAACAAGAAACAGCCAATGTGGCTAACTAATCTTGTAAGGAAAGCAATAAGTAAGAAAGATAAGGCGTTTAAGGTGCTAAAACGTGAAGGTAGCGATGTGGCATTACAGGATTATAGAGAGAAAAATAAATCCTGTAAAAAGCAGATAAAGGCTACAAAAATAGAGACTGAGAGAAAAATTGGCAGAGAGAGCAAAAATAATCCCAAATTATTTTTCAAGTATATAAATGATAAGAAACTAAAAACAGAGAGTGTGGGTCCCCTTAGAAATAACATGGGGGCCATGGTGGAAGGAGATGAGGAAAGGGCCAGTCTACTGAATGTCGCCTTCTCAACTGTCTTTACCCAGGAAAATCCCCTGGTGGAAGACACAATGAGGAATAATGTAAATTCTTTTTGGAATGTCAACAGTTTAACCCAGGAAGAAGTACGGCGCCGCCTCGCAAGCACTAAGATAGATAAATCACCGGGGCCAGACAGGGCCGGCGCTATGGGTAGGCAAAGGTGCCATTTTTATATATAAAAATCACTCCCAACGGCAATTTAACAGTTAATATCTCCCTTTTCCTACATTTTAGAAACACAAATTTAGATTCATATAAAAGAGGAGACTCTCTTCTTTCATAGGGAAAAAGAAGTAAGGTTCTATGTGTCACTGAGCCAGAGATACAGCCCCCTGAAATTAACCGCCCCCTCGCCTACCATCCGTAGCCATCAGGCTGCAGGGAGAATTTGCTGCACACAGGAGCTGCTGCACCTCACAGATACTGGAAATATTCACTTTATATGTTACTAGTATTACATTTTGAGAAGGGGTAATATCAACTAATATTCATGTTTTTAACCCTTCTCTATGCAGAACTATCTAAGAACACACTTTTGGCCACATGTATCAATCGTTTTTTTCTGTTGTTTTTGCGCCTTTTCATTCATTCATTTTTGCGACTAAACGCCAAACTAGCTGCGCAGCAACAATAACCAGCTTTCCCTCATTTATCCTAGCAATCCAGATGTTTTGCTGCGCCTAATGATATTCATCACTTGCGACTTTTCATTTAGGCGCAAAAACGGGCGCAAAAACACTCCAGCCCGAAGGTGGCGTTAACTGAGAAGAAAGCACTGAGCCCCTTTGCAGAACAGCTCATTTCTAGCAGCAGAGCTCATCCAGACACTGCAGACACTGGAATATGTAATACAGACATGAGATACTCTGCAGACAGGAGCTGCAGACTCTATTTACAGTTCATCACCTTCTATTTACAAAACATTCTGCAGAATCCTGAGCTCAGAGCAAGACAGAAGAGAACGTTACAGAATGTTAAAGATAGTACTGACAAGTGTCCCCCATGTTAATTCTGCACGAGTAGTCTATTCAGGATGTAAATCTGAGGGGGGATACTGTGCAGAATTACAGGGGTGCAGCAGGAGACCAGCAGATGGGGGATCCCCTCCAGAGAAGCCACTGCTGAGGAGGTCACTGGGTGCTGGGTTGTCCACACATGGGTGCGGCTGAGGAGTCACGGTGCGTGGGTGTCACAACACCTGGGTGCTGCGAGGAGGTCAGGTGCGGGTGTCACACACCGGGTGCAGCTGTGAGTGTTTGTCATTCTTGCGGGTGTGGGAGAAGCAGAGGAGCTTGTAGCAGAGACACATGTAAGTGCCTGAATCTAACATTGCGCCTAAACTGCGCCAAATTGCGCCTAAACTGTGTTAAGTAAAGTGATTAATAAGAGGCAGGAAATTAACTTATCACAAGATGGTTGTAGCTTGTGATATTCTGGAAACAGTGGCGCAGATTTAGGCGCAACTACTACACTTAGGCGCACAAAAGTGATAAAATGTGGCCCTTTCTCTCTTATTCCCTTTTATTTTGTGATTATTTTTGTTGGGAAATTGAACTGATACGATGAACATTCAATCCTCTTCGCCTAATGGACTAACACCGCGACCAGAACACGCTCCATAAAGTTATTTGTAACACCAAACACACACAATGTCCTGGTATAAAGTTTTATTTCCCATCATCCTCCATATTTTACACCGATGTTATGACATTCTCACTCTCATTCTTATGAAGCGCGGAGGGTTCTGTTATGTGCGGATAATACATTGGCGCACATCTACACTGACTTTATTATCTAGAGGGTGTTTATGGATATATTATTTATTTGGGTTACCATTGTGTAAGGAACAGACAATGATACATCTGTGTGAATTTTCTGCAGTTCCCTTGTGCATATTTTGGTGAATATATGGGTGGGGTATGTAATCTCTTCCATAACCTCTTACTGTATTCTGGATTTGTACATATTTTAGAGGAAATTTTGAATGTTAATTGCCAAATGCATCACCTGGTTGTCTGCTTTCAAAATTCTATAGGTTTTATGGCGCCTTTACTTTTTATTCTGTTTTATTGCTATATTTTGCAGGTTGTGACTGTCTAAAAATGTCTAGCTGAAAAGCAGATATCTAGTTATTACAGTTTTAGTGATATTATGTGGATTTATTTATGTGAACATATCAATAGGGCACATTTGTGAACTCTACAAATGTCAATGTATTTCATTTAGGAGATGTGAAGGTAAACATTTTCTGTTTGGATCAAATTTTTTGCCATCAAAGTCAAATTTTAAGTATTTTAATAAAATGTTTCAATTAGAATCAAAATTGCATGAAGGCGCCTATGTCTATAAAATCTTTGATGCAATTTTGAAAATGGGGCAAGTGTCTGCTTTCAGAAAATATCGGTCCCTCTCCCCAATGGGCCTCACAGTCTAATCAACCTACCAGTAATTTTTTGGAGTGTGGGAGGAAACCGGAGGACCCGGAGGAAACCCACGCAGACACAGAGAGAACATACAAAATCTTTGCAGATGTTGACCAGCGCTGCAAGGCTGTAGTGCTACACGGAGCTATCATGCTGCCCATAAATCTCCCTATCATTTATTTATCTCCTATAAAATTCTCCCATATTACAGTTTGTTTTACCATACTAAAGGAGCCTCTTGCTGACCGTGACTGGTCATAAAATAGTTTTATTTTGGGGCCCCACATTTAGTTTTGCCCAGGGCCCCGCTTTGTCTAGAACCGGCCCTGGGGCCAGATGGCATACACCCCCGGGTTCTGCATGAACTATGTACCGTGATAGACAGACCGTTATTTTTAATATTTGAAGATTCACTGAGGACTGGTTATGTTCCACAGGACTGGTGCATAGCAAATGTGGTACCAATATACAAAAAAGGATCAAATAGCGATCCTGGAAACTACAGACCCATGACCCGTCTAACTTCTGTGGTGGGGAAAATATTTGAGGGGTTTATTAGAGATGCTATCCTGGAGTATCTCACTGTGCACAACCTTATAACCCAGCGTCAGCATGGGTTTATGAGAGATCGGTCCTGTCAGACTAATCTGATTGGTTTCTACGAGGAGGTAAGTTCAAGACTGGATCTGGGGGACGTTGTGGATGTTGTATATCTGGACTTTTCAAAGGCATTTGACACTGTGCCACATAAAAGGTTGGTATATAAAATGAGACTGCTGGGAATAGGAGAAAATCTGTGTATTTGGGTAAGTAATTGGCTTAGTGATAGAAAACAGAGGGTCGTCATTAATGGCACATTCTCAGATTGGGTTGAGGTTACTCTGTAGTGCCACAGGGGTCAGTATTGGGGCCACTTCTTTTTAATATTTTTATTAATGACCTTGTAGTGGGTTTACACAGTCAAGTTTCAATATTTGCAGATGATACTAAGCTGTGTAAAGTAATAAATACTGAGGTCGATAGTTTAGCATTACAGAGGGATTTGTGGAAGCTTGAGGAGTGGGCAGAGAAATGGTTGATCAGATTTAATGTAGATAAATGTAAAGTTATGCACTTGGGCCATGGAAACAAAAAGTATAATTATGTTCTAAACGGTCAATTACTTGGTAAAACTGGAGCTGAAAAGGACTTGGGGGCATTGGTGGATGGTAAACTTAATTTTAGTGACCAGAGCCAGGCAGCTGCTGCCAAAGCAAATAAAATTATGGGATGTATCAAGAGAGGAATAGATTCTCATGATAAAGACATAGTTTTGCCCTGACAAATCCCTGGTGAGACCACACGTGGAATATTGTGTACAGTTTTGGGCACCAGTGTATAAAAAGGATATAGTAGAGCTGGAACGGGTGCAGAGGAGAGCAACCAGGATTATTAGGGGAATGGGGGGATTAGAATACAATGACAGATTACAAAATTTGGGATTATTCAGTTTAGAAAAAAGACGACTGAGGGGAGACTTCATTACAATGTACAAATACCTGAACAGACAGTACAATGATCTCTCCAAAGATCTTTTTATACCTAGGCCTGTGACCAGGACAAGGGGGCATCCTCTACACCTAGAGGAGAGGCGATTCTACCATCACCATAGACAAAGGTTCTTTACTGTAAGAGCATTGAGACTGTGGAACTCTCTGCCGCAGGAGGTTGTTATGGCGGACTCTATGTACGTGTTCAAGACAGGCCTGGATGACTTTCTGGAGAGCAAAAATATCACGGGTTATGGGGATAAAACATTTATTTAATTCTTAAAGGTTGGACTTGATGGACTTGTGTCTTTTTCCAGCCTTATATACTATGATACTATGAGTATATATCTTTTTCTGTTCCCTGTCTGGATTACATTCATTGGGGGCCCCCACCAGATTTTGCGCCCAGGGGAACCCACCAACCTTAATCTGGCACTGTTACATAAAGAGATGTGGCGCAGGGATGGGGGGCAAATGCTCCCCATCGCTGGCCAATATGTACATGGCAGTGTGGGAGGAAAAATTTCTATCCACTTACAGAACTCCCTTTCAATCTCATATCAAGTGGTATCGTTGTTTTATAGACAACCTACAACCTGCTGCTATACACCACATACTCCCCTGTCCCCATTCCCCGGCGGTTTTCCTCTTCTTATCCTTCTCAACTGCATCACAGGCACAGTGATTCTGCAGAGAACTAATAGCTCTCTGCACTATGCTGTTATTCAATTCTATTTGTGCCCTCTCCAGACACAGAAAGAGTTGAACTCTCAATGGCCGGCGAAAGGGCAAGAGCTAAAAAGCGTCTGGGCCCACCAGTGTTTTCATCAACACATCAGTGGGCCAGTCCGACCCTGCCTGTATATGTGGGCACAGCAGAAAACTACATAAGAATGTCAGGTTGATGGATATAAATGGAATATTCTATTCTTATATCTATAACCATGGACATCCATTTCAGCATGATTGTATAACTGTTTCAACTTTCTGCCTTTTTGTGGGTTGGATTCAAATACTTCACCAATTATTTATTGTTTTAAACATACTGTAAATCCAATATGCAGCTGGCAGTTCATGGCGGCAGAGTTGGCTCCAGGTATCATTAGGCCCCTGGGCGACAAAGCCTCAGTGGCTCCTTTGCAGTGAACTCACATGGCGACATTCAAAATTTAGAAACTAAAACAGTCTCCTGTTCCCTAAAGTTTTCCCTAGACGTATTCTTCACAGTACAACCCCACACATCATGTGTGAAAGGAGCCTAAGATTCAGATCTTTGGGCGTGGACTAGATAAGCAGGACTTGCATTGTATCTTCTGTGTATTGTATAATGTAGGCTTTGCATGCAACCTGTGCCCAACTCATAATGCATCACTTACATAGCACCCTCAGTTTATTTCTAAGCATACCCTTGCATGTCACCCTTCACCTATCGCCTAGTGCATCCCTTTCATAGCCCCATCTCCTGAGATATCTACTCTGTGATGTAAATATGGCAGCAGCTGTACCCACCACACATCACCCCCAGCTCCACACATCCCTGCCGCACAGTGAAGCAGTCACACACTGTCCCCATCGGATGAGCTCCATGTCCTGGAGGAGAAGTTCAGGCCGCGTGATGTTTACTGCAACACATATGCTGTTGTGGAAGTTGGGGTGCTTCAGTTCCCGGAGTGGTTCACGTGGTTCTCCGGTCCAGTGTGCAGTTAGAGGGATGCCGGGGGAACAAGCCAGGACTCACTTTCATGTTGTATGGGCGGTGATGACTCCCAGAATCCCTGCACTGGGGGTGGCAAGCCACCCCTGAAGTAGGCTGGCCGCGGGCACTTTGTAAGCTCTACTGACTGACACTGTACTGTTGGAAGTAAATCTCTGCGGCTCCGCTCCACGCTCACTTCAGTCTGCTGCCTCCTCCCTCTGCTGATTGACTTCTAGCCAGGACATGCCGTGGTTATGGTTATTTTAATAAAACATGTCCTGACTTTACCGGCCTCAGTGTACTCTTCTGCATGCCGCCCCCTCATTGTCCATTGGGGCATCGCCCGAGGCAAGATTCTCAACTCGCCTCATGGGTGGTGCACACCTGACAGCCCCCTTATGGTTATTTTATATAAGCCCCTTCACCCCTATGGATTCCTTATGTAAGCCTTATGTGGGCCCAGTGAATGTCCAGCATGGTGGCCCTGCATGCTGGCCCTAGTCAGATGGAAGAAACAGGAATTGTGTATGAATAGAGGGAGCGATGTTACCTTTAAGTCACTATATTGTTATATTCTCTGATTATTAATAAAATGTGTGAGCTCTAAGTGGAACCTGTATCTACCACTATAATGTGACTGTATGGTAATCTTGGTAGGTTGAGAGAGAGAATAGGGTGTAGAGAACCCAATCACAATTTCTGATTCTCTGCATGGTCCTTTGTTCTCTCTGGTAAAGTCAAAGTGAGTTACATAAAGCAGCTACCATGTGGAAAATAGTGCCCATCTCTTACAATATCTCTAACAATGTTGAGGCCATGTTTCTCCTAATAGTTGAGGGGTATAGAGGTGAGATTTAAATTTGCCAGACATCTATAGGATATTGTAAGAGTAACGGTGTGTCAACGACCAAAACGCATCTTCTGGAGATATTGTACATGTACAGTATCATGAACATGTACTTATGATCAATAAGATATGAAGTCTAAACCATGGTGCCAGATGCTCCTTTCTTCTAAAATTAATAATATGCACTGCTCAAAAAAATAAAGGTAAAACTTAAACAACAAATTATAACTCCAAGTGAATCAAACTTCAGTGAAATCAAACTGTCCACTTAGGAAGAAACACTGATTGACAATCAATTTCACAGGCAATTAGACACACACTCAATAAAGGAGTGGTTCTGCAAGTGGGGACCACAGACCTCTTCTCAGAACCAATGCTTTGTGGCTGATGTTTTGGCCACTTTTGAATGTTGGTGGTGCTTTCACACTTGTGGTTCCTGAATATCATCCAGAAAGGAGGCGGCACTGTGAGTATTCAGTCTTATAAAGTATAGTAAGTTACATCTGCCTGACCTTGTTATAGGGATATTTATCTATTACAAGTTATCCACCATACCTTGTTATAGGGATATTTATCTATTACAAGTTATCCACCATACAAATAGTAGGAATATACGGTTTGATCAGTGGTGGTCTCTCGCTGATACCCCAGTGATATCTTCACAATATACGGTTTGATCAGTGGTGGTCTCTCGCTGATACCCCAGTGATATCTTCACCAGAAATGAATGGACCAGCAATGCACAGACACAAGTTACTGCTCCATTCATACACGGTACAGGAGATGATTGGAGAAGGTCCCAATGGTAGATTACCACTGATCAGACACTTTCCTGCGTCCTGTGGAGTGGGGATAAGTTGTAGTAACCAGGATACTCATTTATTACCTAGTGGTCAGACACCACATGGATGCTTAAGAGAACCGGAGATATCCATTATTAAAGTTACAATCGGGAATACAAAGCTGTACATAAAAATAATTTTTTTAGTACAACTTTAAAGGTGAATATCTCCGGTTCTGTTAAGTATCCATACAGAATCCATACAACATATTCAAAGAGAGGTTCTGCAGCTTCTATGTTCCAGGGTTCAGGAGATATTGCACTTTGAAGTTGGTCACCGTCAAGACGTTTATAGGCGTCCTTTCTGCATGGGGCATGTATATAACCGTATGGCAGTCGTGAAGGGGTTAAGCAGAGTCATGTTACAACTTCTGGAGAACATTGGTAATTTCAGCGTTAGCCAGTAACATTACTTCCATATGAAGTTTCTATTGTAACACAACATTAACCTGTAAACATGTAACTGCTCTTGTACATTTCTTTCTCACTAAGAAAATCTTACTCCTTATAATAAAGTATTTATGTTTTTTTAAGGGAGTTGTGAGGATTGCAGCGTCCTAGGCTGGACCCCGTATTCAGTCTTATAAAGTATAGTAAGTTACATCTGCCTGACCTTGTCATAGGGATATTTATCTATTACAAGTTATCCACCATACAATTAGTAGGTACTTCCATATGAAGTTTCTATTGTAACACAACATTAACCTGTAAACCCGTAACTGCTCTTTTACATTTCTTTCTCACTAAGAAAATCTTACTCCTATTAACCTGTAAACATGTAACTGCTCTTTTACATTTCCTTCTCACTAGGAAAATCTTACTCCTTATAATAAAGTATTTATGTTTTTTTTTAAGGGAGTTGTGAGGATTGCAGCGTCCTAGGCTGGACCC
>WNYA01002963.1:0-31205 GCA_019512145.1 Engystomops pustulosus | reverse complement strand
CCCACCCTCACAGGAGTCCTGCCCCTCCCACCCTCACAGGAGTCCTGTCCCTCCCATCCTCACAGGAGTCCTGCTTACCTACTCACAGAGGCTGGGAGTGCAGCCATAACATAATGGAATCTTACATAAATACAAAATTCACGCAGGACCAGATTTCGATCCCTACCTGACAGTGGGGGATGCAGGAAGCTTATTTTTATTTTTCAGGTTTTTTTACCCTAAATGACCGAAACCTAAATATTGTTTGATTCATTCACCGGATATTGCTTTTTGTACAATGATATTGTGGAATTGTGTGTAACTCGCGGGCCGTGTGGAAGACACACAAGTGCCCTACATAAGAACAGAAGGAGAATAGCGGCCGCCATATCGTGCGGCGCCATCAGCATCGCTCTGGGGGGACGTAATGCTGCAGTTTTCCAAATGTTCAGGTACATTCAGCCCCCCCGCACACGAGGTATTTAACCACAGAGCAGAAGCCCCTCGGAGGAGCCCGTCTGCTCCGTTTCTGTGTTTTTGGGCCGTTCCTTCCTGTTCATAGGTCACGAGTGCAGTAAATTATTGAAACGGAAAGTAGTTGAGTTGGCTTCTTAGGAGGCGATGGGGAGATAGACGGCGAAATAAAGGGGACGCGTACCGGAGGAAAGAGCATGGGGAATCTCAGTTTTACCGTTTCTCCGTCTATAGCCGACATTATGAAGATGTCACAAAAAATATTTAAAATTCAAAATCGTCTGGAGAGCGGATTCATCCAAAATTTATTCCCGGAGACTGATATTTCGCCTGCTGCCGCCATCAGCGCTGATTGCTCTTATGTGTAAAGCTTTATTCAACTTTGTAAAGGTTTTACAATACAGAGGATGACATTTCGGGGCCCGGGCTCGAGTGAGTCATTAAAATGAGATTGAAGCAGGAACATTTACACTCTCCTCGGAGATGCTCGGCTTGTTAGGGAGGATGCAGGAGGAGGGAGGACGGGACCTGCTGCTCCCACAATATGGATGAAGCCTCCTCCTCGCTGCTCATCACATCAGCTTGTGTCTTACTGTCCTGTAGATTGGAGGAAGCCTCTCAGAGCTGTAACCAATATCTTTAGGCCTCATGCACAGGACCATGTGCTCACCGGGCCGTCACCCAGCGCTCCTCACCCCTCCTCTCTCCATAGGAGACGGGCAGCCACAAATCCAGAAAATAATAAGACACATCCTATCTTTTGCAGCGTGGGTCAATGGGTCATGGAGGGGTGAGACTGGGTGCCATAGACCTCTATAGGGGTGCGGCCAGATCACGGCCACAATTACGGTCGTATAAATGGGGCGAAACAAGTTAGGCCCAATCCTCAGTGATGAACCTTGGATCTGACGTACCCCTGTTGGACCTCTCGTCACTCGCCCAGATAAGCGGAGCGGCAGATCACGTATGGTCAGGCTGCCCCATTCATGTCTATGGAGCTCGGCAATCTCTGTTAGTTCCATAGAGATGAATGGGGCAGCCCGGCCAAGCGTGACCTGCTGCTTCAATCATCTCTGGGAGCAACGAGGGGTCAGACAGGGGTACATTGGATCCAAGGCTCTCATGATCTGTGGGGGGTCTCATCAAGGAGGATTGCGCCTAACTGGGATGTTTGAATTTTTTTTCTTCTTACATTTTTCACAAAAACTTCCGCCACTGTCCTGGACCACGTGGAGATTATGATCATAAAAAGGTTTTGGAGAAGATTTCAGGCCGCCCTGGAATGGTTTTCTAATCGGAGGAAGTGGCCAAAAAAAAAAAAAAAACCCCAAAATTCAGTCTGTGCTTTTTCCAGCTTGCATATAGGATTTGTGGAAGAACGCCTCCATGTGTGCGCTCCAAATGTTCAGTGTGAACGGAACCTTAACGCCGTTTAGTCGAAGTTCACATCCTATCAGGACGTGTACACGCATTAAGTTTCAATCATCTTTAGAAGAAACCAGGAGGAGCTTCTCCCAAACACTTGCATTGGGGGGACATGCAACATGTGTTTTGCTGGGTAACAAATGCAAAAACCCGCTTTGTTCTCTGTGAACGCAAGCGTTTAGTTCTAGATACGTTTGTGATTGCGAGAAGCTCCTGCTCGTTTCTAAATGCAGCGTGTGAATGTGGCCTACAGCTCAGATCCAGATAGTAAATCAGCTACAATGTCTCCGCACCAGTGTTCTTTAGAATTATCACCCGCTTCCACTGATGGTCCCCGTCATGCACCCCCCGCTGTCCCCGTCATAGACCCGCATGGTGCCGCCCCTTTAAGTCTTTTTATGATGCCACAATCTTGGCACACGAGCTTCCCGTCCTCTTCCTCTCAGCGTTTGTACAGACTTTGTTCGGTGTCCAGCACACATTATCGGCACCTCCGCAGAGGCCAGACCATTTGCATAATTGATTCATCCATTAAAATGTCCTTTCGACTGTATTAGAAAATATACAGTGCGCTAATTGCTCTTCATTAGAAAACAAACAACGGGCGCCCCCTGACCCCCGCTGCGTGTTACTGAGGGTAGCGGAGCCTGCAGACCTGTGCGATGCTCTGCGGAGCGGCTCACCTGCTGGGGTCGGCTGCTCCTGACGCTCGGCTCAGAGACGGACGGGTTCAGCTTCTCCTGCTGCTCTGACAGGTACTTCTGGTACAGGCTCAGCAGCTCCTGGCACTCCCGGTACTGCTGCTGCAGAGGTGGAGGGATTCGTTAAGGAATTTCTGACACAAAAAGTTTCTTGAAAGGGGGAAAAAAAAAAATAGTAAAATAAAATGTTTCATGTCAAACAAACAATCAGAATTGAAGCGACACTGCGCCGACTATGAACCTGCACATATGAGACTTCTGCTCATCACGGCTGAAGCGACAACGGGTATAAGTCACGACTGCTGCAGAATATCACAGGAGAACACAGGAGCGCCCCCCGCTGCTGCACCATGACCACTACAGGAGCAACAAATACTAGCAGGACAGAAATTACTGCACCATTACACAGGCATGAGCCATCCCCCCGCATGGCCATACTTTCATTTCTTACAAAGTTTTAGGCTAACGTTCATTTTTCCCTATTCAAAATTCCTTATCCAGAATTCTCTCTTCTATGTGAAATCTCAGGCTGTAAAAAAAAAAAAAATCTCATGTAAAAATGAGAAGAGTCACATTTTGCCAGAGAGGAGTCAAGTTTAGAGGCTGCACAGGGCGGAGTCACATCAGTGGGTTCTGTAGCCCCCAGAAACATTGTGCTGGTATCTTCATGGTATCATATAAAGATAAGAATCGCATCTTACATATCAAATCATTATAATTCTGTGACCCACAGAACCAGACAGTGACCCACAGAACCAGACAAGATATAGGCAGGAATTGGATCTTATTCTGCAGCAGCGTTTCCAACTAGGTCTTTAAAAGGATTGAAGTACAGGAGATAACCTTTTTACCTTACCTGGCATCCAGCAGCGAGTCAGAGGGGGGGCGACTGGTCCCCATACCTCATTCTCACCGTTCAGCACTTCATGTCAAGTGACCAGGGTAATGTCATCTGATTTCCTTTACCCTGTAATATTTGTAAAATATACCCCATGTATGTATCTGATCACATGAGAAACCAGCCCTCCGGGGAGGAGTAGAAGTCTATGGAGGCGCTGTGGATTTCATGTGATTAGATACATACATGGGGTATATTTTGCAAATGTTAATGGATACAGGACCTTATTGACATTACCCTGGTCAATGACATGAAGGCTGAATAGTAAGAAAACAACATGGTGAAGAGTAGAAGTATTGAGGCGGTAGGACACGCCCCCTCTGACTCGCTGCTGATCGGGCTATGTGCCAGGTAAATAACAAAGTGATATGGGAGGGAAACAATTTTTAGGTAAAGAAGGGTATCAGTTAGTTATATGGACTCTATGGAACCTGTGAAAAGTGAAGTATTTATGAAAGTGTAGTGACGGCTCCTTTTAACAAAACGCGGTGAATAATAACACCTTATTGAATTTTTTTTTTTTTTTAACCAAAAAACAATCCCACATTGGGGGTGAATCATGTTTTGACACGAGAGATCGACCTAGTCCTGATAAAAAAAAATTTTAATCAAATTTTAAGTAGTTATTCAAGGGTTAAAATAAGTGTATAGGGATCCAAGCAAAGTACAATCCACGTGATGGCGTTCCCAGGTCACACTGTTACACATACCTGACTGCACGTCAGAACGTCATGTATAGGGACACCTCTAGGACGCAGCGTCTCGGTGGTCATTTACGTGCTGTAAGGTTTTCCCTTCCCCCATTCAGGTTAAATTCATTCACGGAAATTTCACTTTGCATTTGCAACAATTTCTAATGTAAAATAAGTAAAACAAATCGATCGCGCGCAGAATCCGCTGTCATTTCCTCCAATTGCTGATAATTGTAACTATAAAGGATAATATTCAGACATATGTGTTAATCCCGCACGGCCGAGGAACGGTCAAACGCAGAGCGAGGGGAGAAGCTGGGGCAAGCGCCGCCCTCCGTTTACCGGGGCCGGGACTACAAGTCTATAAACCTCAGAGGGACAGACCAGACACTCACAAATCAGTGGATTACAGTCTGTCCCCGGGTTACATACCAGATAGGGCTGTATGTTTGGTCTTAATTTGAATTTGTATGCAGTCGGAACTGTATGTTTTTATCATTGTAATCCCACCAGAACTTTTTGGTCTCCTCTTTTTTTGGGTTGTCATAAGAACCAGATTAACAATAAAGCTTCATTACAGACACCTGTGGATAAACTTCTACCACTGATTATTGTAGCAATAAATTACCAATATCCAGAGGTCCGTTTGTAACTAAGGGGTCATCTGTAAGTTAGTGTTCTAAGTAGGAGACCGCTGCACTACAGAATAATAATTGTTTTTAATAGCGCACACAGATTAGGCAGTCGCTGCACAGAGCCTGTCCCCCAATGGGGCTCACACTAATCTAACAACCTACCGGTATGGTTTTGGTGTGTGGGAGAAGAACCAGGAAAGCCCACAACACGGAGAGACATCAAAAACTCCTCTTGCAGATGTTGACCGGGTGGGACTGAACCCAGATATGCAGGACACCTGCATAGGACCACCCTGTGTACATTAGTTTTCTATACAATATCTACACCCTAATAGCATAAGGAATGTAAATTGTAAGCCCTAGTCGGGATAACGGTCTTCATGCAGCGCTGTGGAATATGTTGGCGATATGCAAGTAATACTGTCACACCTGCTACGTATGTAGTGAGCTCCATACACCCTTATATACAGATACATCCCCTCCGGTCGGGGATGAAATTTCCTTCCTAGAATTCCCTCTTATGTGAAATCTCATCCTTTACCTGTATAAACCAAAGTTATGTGACAATGAGCAGAGAAGAGTCAGCTTTTAAATAAGAGGACTCACGTTTAAAGGCCGCAAGGGGTAGTGTCACTTCAGACGCCTGTATCTTCCGTTCTATAGCACTTGGTGCTGGTGTCATGTTAAAAGATAAGAATCTCATCTTTCAGTTCACATCAGTCTTGTGCTTCAATGAGCTACAGAACCGGAGATACAAGCAGGTAAATAAAATTCACAGGATGGAATGTGAACTGCAGATTTTGTTTCTACGGTACGTCTCACAGCTAAAACTTAAGCCCTAAACTCGCTCACTAGATGAAGAAAAAAAAAAAAAAAACACACAAATTAGCTTTTTGGGAATGTCATTACTGAATGTTAGTTAAAAAAAATGTATCTAAAATGTAATAAATATAGGACGGCAATTTTATGCCATCGAATCAATGCAGCCGATTCCACAAAAAAAACAAGCCCTTCAGATCCAGACAATGAAATAAAAATAAGTGAATGAAGAACAAAAAAAAAAAACAGTAAAAAACAGAAAACAATTGCTGTGTCCTGAGGGTTAACCAGAGGAGAGATCAATCCACAGGACAAGCAAAGAACTGCAGAAAAGTTTCTGAAACTTGAACCACTTCCCGCCTCACACAATCTTTTCTTACCTAAACTCCTGCACAGGATGAAGTCAGACAAAGCTACTCCCAATGCATTGCAGGAACAATAGGAATCTATTTGTCTCAGAATTTGGATTGCAGCTGACGAATACAAAAACATGATGAAACATATCCATATAAAATGTCCTCACACTGCTGTGCTCTTTGTTTGCTTCACTGACCCCCTACTCTAGTAAAACTGTAGCACGCTTCTGGATAAAAACTACAGCAGGTCACTCAAAGCCAGAGGGGCTGGGCTTGGGGCTGCTCAATGCAGAGAGCACAGAGCACAGCAGAGTGAGGACTTACCCCCCACCCCACTGCACTTGGAGAAGCTACAATCCTGGAACTAAATGCATTTTCACAGGTCCTGCTGCCTACTAACCAAAGGTATGAATACATATCTTTCAAAGGACGTAACGCTGTGCTCTCTTAATCAGCGTGGTATTTGAAAGATATGTATTCATACCCTTGTGTAAGTCAGTAGCAGCAGGACTGTGAAAAAATGCATTTATGTTCCAGATTGTAGCTTCTCCAATTGCACTATAATTGACTTTAATATATGAATTTACCTTGTAGGATTGAAGGATTATAGTTGCATTGGTGTGTGCCCCGCACATGCTGTGTCCTTCCCAACACTGATTAAAGAGCACAGCAGTTAAGACTGCTGCTACTAACCACAAAGGACAAGTCTGATTACACATCTGTCCAGGGCCAATACACAACAGTGGCTGCACAGAGCACAGCAGTGTGAGGACACACCTCAGGTCAATTAGAGAAGCTACAATCCTGGAACATAAATGAATTTTTCACAGTCCAGCTTCTACTAACTCATAGGCAAAGGTCTGATTACACATCTGTCCAGGGCCAATACACAGCAGTGGCTGCACAGAGCACAGCATGTGAGCTCCTGCAGAGGTGTAAACTCTCTCGCCCGTGACACTTTGCAGATTTCTATCCTCGGCTGCTTGTCGGGGGGTTGGGGCTCATAGACCTGTCCACTCCGGGGGGCACAGGGGGCTCTGCCAACTCCGCTCCGGCAGCCAGCAGGTCCGTGACGTTTTTGTGGCATCACAATAAAAAATTAATTATGAAGTATAACCGAAATTATTGATGCATCCAGAGTTGGTCCCATTTTTAGGATACAGATGGAAGTGGGGAGGACCCGGTGCCCCACCAGGGTGGTCACCATGTCTCCCGTGCAATGACACCTGAATTCATCCGAGGAAGAGAACACTCCTTAGTATTCATGGAAGCGTTAGGCGTCACATTCCCTCCGTACAGAGCGAGAGAGATGGACGCGGCTAATCTCCGCTCTGCACCGCAAGCATCTCATCCGGGAGATACAATTATCCCGACACGTTTACATCTCCAGGAGAGAAGGATCTCGCTGGCAGGTGTCCGACTGTCACCGAGAGGAGGATGAGAACCCTCACATCTCACTGAGAGGTCCATATAGCCAGCGGTCACAGAACCGGACCCATCTGATCCTGCAGGGCTTCCTATTCTCTAGTCACACCCAGAGCTGCTGTCAGCACTGCTGGAATAGGTTCCAAGGAGCCCATCAGCGCCGCCACGCCTCCGCAAAAATTCTCTCCAACTACTCACTTGGTAAAGAAAGTCTTAGCTTAGTCTCTACACTGCCATACGGCTATATACGCCCTAGGTGCACAACACCCTGCCGGAGAATGCTCCGAACAGATCAAGAAAACACTGTTCTGGTGTCCATTTTAAAGGAAAACAAAATCCATCCTAAAAACCCCAGGACTCATAATCCCGCACCGAGACTGTGGCATCTTCGTTATTTTGGCCTCCTTCCTTCTAAAAACAACCTCTTAAAATGATGGCTAATGAGCCCAAGGGCTTTGGCAATACCAGAGCTCCTCCATGCTGTAGATTCACAGGCGTTAGTACTGTCTCCCCTCTGTTCCATCACAATTCCCCTCCTGCTCAAGCCCAGTTTAACGGCCCATGAAACTGCAGCAAAGAGGGCTCTGGTAACACCCCCAAAGCCCTGCAAGTTTTTGCATAATCTGAAAGTTTATTACAAAATTTAGAAGGCAGGAGGCCATGGATAACACATATAAGAAGATCCCACAGTCCCTGTGCTGGATCTATGAGGATGTCCCTGGGTTATCAGACGGATTTCAATATCCCCTTTAATGATTCCATTGTTTAATTTGCAGTAAAACATGTGCTCTTGATATAACCGCTCTCATTCTCTGCTGCGATATTAACCTCTTGGGGACTTAACAGGTTAGGGCTGTACAAGAAGTTTGGGAGGATGAGCCCCCTCCATACTGGGCAGGTGTCTGCTGTATTATACAGTGCAGAATGGAGAAGGAGCTGCAGGGAGACAGGTAAATTGCACCCTCTGCATTGGTATCGAATAGGGGGAAGGGTGATGGATTGACGCCGTAGATATTTGTAACATATTATGGTAGAGGTTTATACCCGTATTTTTCTTCCCATTTGTAGTGGTCTCCAAATTGTATTAAAGAAAAACATTGAATTAATAAAACTATCAAGTTATCAGTCTCAGGACAGACCTGAAAAACCTGGACATCCAGGTACCAAATGACCCCTGGCCATGAGTGGGTTAAGACCGGATCTTTGCAAAGTAGTTCCCAACAGAGTAAAGTAAGTGATATTATAGCGATATGGCGCCACCTAATGTTCAAAGCGTAAAGCAATGTGCATGTCCACTGTTGAGCCCTGTTTGTGGGTCGCACTGCCCAGTCACTCCCAGGTCTCTGCATAGCGAAACCTCAGCCAATACAAACAGCTTGTTGCCCCTGTGTCAGGGAAGGAGCCATACCAGTAGTCTCCACTCTCCACTCCCCGAGAGCATCAGCAAGCTTGAACATATTGAACACTTATTTACGGACTTTGAGACAGATTATCGGGATACCTGTACTTTAGGTAAACTTCTCCTTTATATGTGAAAAGGGAAGATTTTGTGTATCTATACCTACAGTCCCGGGGATACCCAATCATAGGGTTTCACAGTATCCACAGGTTGGATAAAAGGTGGTCAGGGTCCACACAGCACCCCAAACGGCACAGCTGGCGTTCATCGCCTCAAGCGAGTAATAGTAATATGTAACCCCCTCACAGCATCCACTGAAGGGCAGTAGGGTCCCCGCTGAGCGCCTCTCCATCTATCCTTTCCCTCTGCTGTAAGATGGAAGCGGAGATAATGAGCGCGTTCGTCTTAAAATCGGGTTGATTTTGCCTTTAAAAACCCAGCGCGGACGCAGGAGTTTATGGGCCGCACCGGCCGCTCTGCGAGTGATAGTTTAAATGAACTTGGCGTCCTCGCAACCGCACAGCGTGAGCTAAAGTGCTGCCCGCGCCGCTTTATCTTCTCCGCCGTAATAGAAGATTTACTCCGCGTTCCACTGACTTGTCACACACTACAGATTCCTTCAATGACTGATTCCATGAGATCCGATCTATAAATATCGGAAGTTTTGGACTGAGGTCTCGGAACTTAGAAGACTTACATGAACGGTCATGTTTTAACCTCCACTAAACTCCTCCCCCCCCCCCCACCTCAGTTGGGGATGAAATGTCCCTCCTAGATTTCCTCATTATTGAAACCTCCCCAGTTTACCTATAAAACAAATCTCTTCCAAGCCAGGTAATATGCTCTTCCTCAAGAGATGAGTCAGTTAGTGGGTTGCATTGGTGCGTCGCTTCCAAAGCCCCCCATCTTCTGTTCTATGACCACAAACATGCTGCCATGTCATTTTAAAGATAAGAATCTCTTATTTCAGATGACACCAGCTTTATGAAATTGGTGAGCTACAGAAACGGTAATAGACTGAGATAAAACTTGTAAATATTCATTATTCATTAGTGTCCTTTGCAAATGGGTCACAAACAGTGAACGTTAGTGGTCAATTTTGGCCAGTTGTAGATAAGGCTGTTTCCCCCCCACAGTGATTGGGGCACAACAACCTGTAAGGCGGCCATGACTTGCTAGCGTTTTTTTTTTTTTTGTGGCTTGCTCCTGGTCGCCACATAACGGTTCTGTTGTGGGCTGAAAGCTGGGGATCAACACCTTGGGGCCGTTTATAACAAGCTAGGAATCTACCAATCTTGGGAGAGATCCTGCGGGTAAGGCTTTTAAGGAGTACACACGATGGTTGACTCCGAATTTGCATGGTACCAACTGTAAAACAGGGGGCTCCATCAAAAGGAACCGGAAAAGTAGCACGTAGTATGAATGAGGGATTCATATTTTGTACACGAGTTACAGTCCACGCCAACCCCATTCACTGTAAAGGCTTTGGCCTGCAGGGAAAGGCCTCGTACAGCAACGTTGTATTTACTCAAATACAAAAACACGCATCTGGCGTCTGTGTTAGTGACTCATCACTGTGGACTGAAACACAAATCCTGCTGATTTTTTTTTTTTTTTTTTTTTTTAACAAGCTAACCGAGGGAGAACAGACCCGGTGTCGCGACATTAAGGGGACACTTCGATGGAGACATAAAGAATCAACCCATTTTAAGACAAAAAAAAAAAAAGTTGGTCCGATTTATCAATACGGCTCCTGCCCGCGTTTCCGAGATGCAACAATCAAGCGCCATCACTCTCCTGCTGGGAAATTGGTAGCCGCAACGTCACCGCAAGCTTTGTGTGTCTTCCCCATTGTCCTGACTGTACCTAATGTTTCCCTGATTGCAGCCATTAGAGCGACTCCCCAGACCCCCCCCTACAGAGAGGCCACAATCCATTCCAGCAAAGGAAAAAGAAACATCTCACCAGTCTACAAAATGCACATGACATGCAAAAGAAAAAAGTTGTATTTAAAGGGGTTGTCAACAAGTTTAAAAAAACTACCACCCCTGTACTAGCGCCCCAAATCCCAGTGTCCTCCTCTGGTTATTGCACCTCCTCAGAAGAAAGGTCTGCAACTCCAAGTCTTAAGCAAATCAACATCCAGCTTTATTTGTCACAGATAAAAGCAGTACATGGCGAGCCACCTGAGCATCAGAGATTAAAGGGTTTCCACAGGATAGGGCCTACTGTCTGATCAGTGGGGGATTCATGAGTGGAGCCCCACAGTTCAGGAGAACAGGGTCCCATTGTACCCCAAGTTGGACCCATCGGCGCTCCCGGGATGACCAGAGCACCGGTCCACGTGGGCCCCCAGGTGGGCCCCTCCCCCCCCCCCCCCCAAAAAAATGTTGAAAGCAAGATTCCCATGAAAAATATTCCCCAAATGAGTGATGAGGTCTCTGGACGCCATGTGGAGACGTCAGAGCCGAGTGGGGAGCACCATAAACATTGGGGAAGACGTTGTAGTAATAGCTTCTATGTTATAATAATTTTAGATACATTGTTGCTTCTTGTTCTAACCTATTTTCTCTTGCACAGATAGAAATTGCATTAAACGGCGCAGATCGAGTGCAACCAACAAGGCGAAGTAGGCAATGTTTATTTTCCGCCCCCTTTTAGCGGACCGCCTGGCCATTCTCTGGGCGTTAATGTCCTATATAGTTCAGCGTCTTACCCTTCATCCTAGAATTACACAGGAGCGTTTATGGCGCCTTCTCTAAGATAAACAATAAAAAAAAGGCATTTCTAGAAGCAGATTAAATCTGATAGGAAGAGGTAGGGCATGGGATTGGATTAGTACGGGCAAGGACGCATCTTCACATGAAGCCGGGATGAAAGCCTTCATGGCTGCGCCCATTACTCCACCTACACAGCGCCCCACACCCCATTTCACTTACTGGGGGCTTCAAGGACCTCACAGCTGCAGCTCGCACACTCCCGAATCCCTTTAACCATCTCGAATTCTGAAACAGATTGCACCAGACGGATGGCCAGAGAACTTGGTGCTGGGACGCTGGAGTCCGAGGGGGAACAAAAGCCTCAAATGTAACAAAAATGCAACCAAAACATAGTCAACAGCCTGACCTCTGTGGAGAGAAGCAATACTGCGCTATTGCAGAAAACAGTCGGGCCGAGTAAAACTACAACATGGGGCAGATTACTTTACCCAGTCCTGTCCGACGAGGATTTGGGTCTGCCGCGATTCACTAAGCTCGCGCGCCCAAGTTCCTGCATCCGTCGCTTTTGTCGCAGAGGTCCGCCGGGTTCACCTGCTTCTTTCCCGGCTCTTGTAAGTGCGTGCCTTGCAACACAATTCTAAATCTTAAATTCCGCCGGGTTGTCCGAATCCGGCGGGTTGTCCGACGGCCCGGCCCCGATTTCAGATACATACATGGGGTATATTTTGCAAATGTTAATGGATACAGGACCTTAGTTGACATTACCCTGGTCACATGACATGAAGTGCTGAATAGTAAGAAAACAACATGGTGAAGAGTAGAAGTGATTGAGGCTGGTAGGACACGCCCCCTCTGACTCGCTGCTGGATCGGGCTATGTGCCAGGTAAGATAACAAAGTGATATGGGAGGGAAACAATTTTTAGGTAAAAGAAGGGTATCAGTTAGTTAATAGGACTCTATGGGAACCTGTGAAAAGTGAAAGTATTTATGAAAAGTGTAGTGACAGGCTCCTTTTAACAAAACGCGTGAAATAATAAACACCTTATTGAATTTTTTTTTTTTTTTTTTAACCAAAAAACAATCCCACATTGGGGTGGAATCAGTTTTGACACGAGAGATCGACCTAGTCCTGATAAAAAAAAATTTTAATCAAATTTTAAGTAGTTATTCAAAGGGTTAAAATAAGTGTATAGGGATCCAAAGCAAAGTACAATCCACGTGATGGCGTTTCCCAGGTCACACTGTTACACACTGACTGCACGTCAGACGTCATGTATAGGGACACCTCATAGGACGCAGCGTCTCGGTTGGTATTTACGTGCTGTAAGGTTTCTCCTTCCCCCATTCAGGTTAAATTCATTCACGGAAATTTCACGTTTGCATTTGCACAAATTTCGAATGTAAAATAAGTAAAACAAATCGAATGCGCGGCGCAGAATTCCGCTGTCATTTCCTCCAATTGCTGATAATTGTAACTATAAAGGGATAATATTCAGACATATGTGTATCCGCACGGCCGAGGAACGGTCAAACGCAGAGCGAGGGAGAAGCTGGGGCAAGCGCGCCCTCCGGTGGACCGGGCCGGGAACTACAAGTCTATAAACCTCAGAGGGGACAGACAGACACTCACAAATCAGTGGATTACAGGCGGTCCCCGGGTTACATACAAGATAGGGTCTGTAGGTTTGGTCTTAAGTTGAATTTGTATGCAAGTCGGAACTGTATATTTTATCATTGTAATCCCAGCCAGAACTTTTTTGGTCTCTCTTTTTTTGGGTTGTCATAAGAACCAGGATTAACAATAAAGCTTCATTACAGACACCTGTGATAACTTCTACAACTGATTATTGTAGCAATAAATTACCAATATCCAGAGGTCCGTTTGTAACTAGGGGTCATCTGTAAGTTGAGTGTTCTTAAGTAGGAGACCGCCTGCATACAGAATAATAATTTGTTATTTATATAGCGCACACAGATTAGGCAGCGCTGCACAGAGCCTGTCCCCAATGGGGCTCACAATCTAATCAACCTACCGGTATGTTTTGGTGTGTGGGAGGAAACCGGAGGAAAGCCACACAAACACGGAGAGAACATACAAACTCTTTGCAGATGTTGACCTGGGTGGGACTTGAACCCAGGATATTTCAAGGACCCTGCAGGTGAGGGACCGCCCTGTGTAGGATTCAGTTTTCTATACAAATATCCACTTCTACACCCTAATAGCATAAGGAATGTAAATTGTAAGCCCTAGTCGGGATAACAATCTTCATGCAGCGCTGTGGAATATGTTGGCGATATTCAAGTAATACTGTTGCACCTGCTATGTATGTAGTGAGCTCCATACACCCATATGTACAGATACATGCCTTCCAGTCGGGGATGAAATTTCCTTCCTAGATTCCCTCTATGTGAAATCTCACTCCTTTACCCTGATTAAACCAAAGTATGTGACAATGAGGCAGAGAAGAGTCAGCTTTTAACTAAGAGGAGTCACGTTTTAAAGGCCGCAAGGGTAGTGTCACTTTCAGACGCCTGTTATCTTCCGTTCTATAGCACTGGTGCTGGTGTCATGTTAAAAGATAAGAATCTCATCTTTCAGTTCACATCAGTCTTGTGCTTCAATGAGCTACGGAACCGGCGCATACAAGCGGGGTAATTAAAAATTCACAGGATGGAATGTGAACTGCAGATTTTGTTTCTACGGTACGTCTCACAGCTAAAACTTAAGCCCTAAACTCGCTCACTAGATGAAGAAAAAAAAAAAAAAAAACACACAAATTAGGCTTTTAGGGAATGTCAATACTGAATGTTAGTTAAAAAAAAATGTATCTAAAATGTAATAAAATAATAGGAGCGCAATTTTATGCCATCGAATAATGCAGCCGATTTCACAAAAAACAAGCCCTTCAGATCCAGAACAATGAAAATAAAAATAAAGTGAATGAAGAGACAAAAAAAAAAAACAGTAAAAAAACAGAAAACAATTGCTGTGTCCTGAAGGGGTTAACCAGAGGAAGATACAATCCACAGGACAAGCAAAGAACTGCAGAAAAGTTCTGAAACTTTGAACCACTTCCCGCAGCTCACACAATCTTTTCTTACCTAAACTCTCTGCACAGGATGAAGTCAGACAAAGCTACTCCCACAATGCATTGCAGGAACAAATGGAATCTATTGTCTCAGAATTGGGATTGCAGCTGACGAATACAAAACATGATGAAACATATCCATATAAAATGTCCTCACACTGCTGTGCTCTTTGTTTGCTTCACTGACCCCTTACTCTGAGTAAAAGCTGTAGCACGCTTCTGGATAAAAACTACAGCAGGTCACTCAAAGCCAGAGGGGCTGGGCTGTGGGGCTGCTCAATGCAGAGAGCACAGAGCACAGCAGAGTGAGGACTTACCCACCCCACCCCACTGCACTTGGAGAAGCTACAATCCTGGAACATAAATGCATTTTTCACAGTCCTGCTGCTACTACTAACACAAAGGTATGAATACATATCTTTCAAAAGGACGATACACTGCTGTGCTCTCTTTAATCAGCGTTGGGTATTTTGAAAGATATGTATTCATACCCTTGTGTAAGTCAGTAGCAGCAGGACTGTGAAAAATGCATTTATGTTCCAGGATTGTAGCTTCTCCAATTGCACTATAATTGACTTTAATATAATGAATTTACCTTGTAGGATTGAAGGATTATAGTTGCATTGGGTGTGTGCCCCCACACTGCTGTGTCCTTACCCAACACTGATTAAAGAGCACAGCAGTGTAAGGACTGCTGCTACTAACCACAAAGGCAAAGGTCTGATTACACATCTGTCCAGGGCCAATACACAACAGTGGCTGCACAGAGCACAGCAGTGTGAGGACACACCCTCAGTGCAATTAGAGAAGCTACAATCCTGGAACATAAATGAATTTTTCACAGTCCAGCTGCTACTAACTACATAGGCAAAGGTCTGATTACACATCTGTCCAGGGCCAATACACAGCAGTGGCTGCACAGAGCACAGCAGTGTGAGCTCCTGCAGAGATGTGTAAACGCTCTCCCGGTGACACTTTGCAGATTTCTATCCTCGGCTGCTGTCAGGGGGGGTTGGGGCTCATAGACCTGTCACTCCGGGGGGGCACAGGGGGCTCTGCCAGCTCCGCTCCGGCAGCCAGCAGGTCCGTGCGTTTTGTGGCATCACAATAAAAAATTAATTATGAAGTAATTAACCAGTAAATTATTGATGCATCCAGGAGATTGGTCCCATTATTTAGGATACAGATGGAAGTGGGGAGGACCCGGGGCCCCCACCAGGGTGGTCACATGTCCCCGTGACAATGACACCTGAATTCATCCGAGGAAAGAGACGACTCCTTAGTATTCATGGAAGCGTTAGGCGGCACATTCCCTCCGGACAGAGCGGAGAGAGATGGACGCGGCTAATCTCCGCTCTGCACCTGCAGAGCATCTCATCCGGGAGATACAATTATCCCGACACGTTTACATCTCCAGGAGAGAAGGATCTCGCTGGCAGGTGTCCGACTGTCACCGAGAGGAGGATGAGAACCCGTCACATCTCCATGAGAGGTCCATATAGCCAGCGGGTCACAGGAACCGGACACATACTGATCCTGCAGGGCTTCCTATTCTCTAGTCACACCCAGAGCTGCATTCAGCACTGGCTGGAATAGGTTCCAAGGAGCCCATCAGCACCGCACACCCCGCAAAAATCTCTCATGGTACTCACTTGGTAAAGAAAGTCTTCGCTTAGTCTCTACCACCGCTATACGGCTATATTACGCCCTAAGTGCACACACCCCGGCGGAGGAATGCTCCAAACATATCTAAAAACACGGTTCTGGTGTCATTTTAAAGGAAAACAAAATCCATCCTAAAAACCCCAGGACTCATAGATCCCGGCACCGAGACTGTGGTATCTTCTTATATTTGGCCTCCTTCCTTCTAGAAACCAACTCTTAAAATGATGCTAATGAGCCACAAGGGCTTTGGGCAATACCAGAGCTCCTCCATGCTGTAGATTCACAGGCTGTTATACTGTCTCCCCTCTGTTCCATCAGCAATTCCCCTCCTGCTCAAGCCCAGTTTAATGGCCCATGAAACTGCAGCAAAGAGGGGCTCTGGTAACACCCCCAAAGCCCTGCAGGTTATTTGTATAATTCTGAAAGTTATTACAAAATTTAGAAGGAAGGAGGCCATGGATAACACATATAAGAAGATCCCACAGTCCCGGTGCCTGGATCTATGAGGAATGTCCCTGGGTTATCAGGACGGATTTCAATATCCCCTTTAATATTCCATTGTTTAATTTGCAGTAAAACATGTGCTCTTGATATAAACCGCTCTCCATTCTGCTGCGATATTAACCTCTTGGGGGACTTAACAGGTTAGGGCTGTACAAAGAAGGTTGGGAGGATGAGCCCCCTCCATACTGGGCAGGTGTCTGCTGTATTATACAGTGCAGAATGGAGAAGGAGCTGCAGGGAGACAGGTAATTGCACCCTCTGCATTGGTATCGGAATAGGGGGAAGGGTGATGGATTGACGCCGTAGATATTTGTAACATATTTTGGTAGAGGTTTATACCCGTATTTTTCTCCCATTTGTAGTTGTCTCCAAATTGTATAAAGAAAAAACATTGAATTAATAAAACTATCAAGTTATCAGGTCTCAGGACAGACCTGAAAAAACCTGGACATCCAGGTACCAAATGACCCCTGGCCATGAGTGGGTTAAGACGGATCTTGCAAGTAGTTCCCAAACAGAGTAAAAGTAAGTGATATTATAGCATTAGTATGGCGCCACCTAATGTTCAAAGCGTAAAGCAAATGTGCATGTCCACTGTTGAGCCGCGTGTGTGTGGTCGCACATGCCCAGTCACTCCCAGGTCTCTGCATAGCGAACCTCAGCCAATACAAACAGCTTGTTGCCCTGCTGGTCAGGGAAGGAGCACATACCAGTAAGGTCTCCACTCCTCCGGAGGCATCAAGCCTTGAAATATTGAACACATTATGTACAGGACTTTGGAGACAGATTATCGGGATACCTGTACTTTAGGTAAACTTCTCCTTTATATGTGTAAAAGGGAAGATTTTTGTATTACCTACAGTCCCGGTGATACCCAATCATAGGGTTCTACAGTATCCAAGGTGGATAAGCAGGTGGTCAGGGTCCAGAGCACCCCAAACGGCACAGCTGGCGTTCATCGTCTCTAAGCGAGTAATAGTAATATGTAACCTCCCTCACAGCATCACATGGAGGGCAGTGGTCGCCCGCTGACGGCCTCTCCATCTTATCCTTTCCCTCTGCTGTAAATGGAAGCGGAGATGTGAGCACGTCGTCTTAAAATCGGGTTCAGTTTGCCTTTAAAAACCCAGCGCGGACGCAGGAGTTTATGGGCGCCGCACCGGCCGCTCTGCGAGATGAATAGTTTAATGAACTTGGCGTCCCTCGCACCGCACAGCGTGAGCTAAAGTGCTGCCCGCGCCACTTTATCTGCTCCTCCGTAATAGAAAAGATTTACTCTGCGTTCCACTGACTTGTGTCGCCGTCACACACTACAGATTCCTTCAATGACAAATTCCATAAAGATCCGATCTGTAAAATATCAGGAAGTTTTGGACTGAGGTCATCGGAACTTAAGAGACTTAACATGAACGGGTCATGTTTTACCTCCACTAAACTCCTCCCCCCCCCCCCCCCCCCCTGTAGATGAAATGGCCCCCCTAGACTTTCCCCATTTTTCTAAACCCTCCCCAGTTTACCTATAAAACTAAATCTCTTCCAAAGCCAGGTAAATATGACTCTTCTCAAGAGAGGAGTCAAGTTTAGTGGTTGCAGTAGTAGTGTAGCTTCCAAAGCACCCCATCTTCTGTTCTATAGCACCCAGAAACATGCTGCCAGTGTCATATTAAAGATAAGAATCTCTTATTTCAGATGACACCAGGTTTAGGACATTGTGAGCTACAGAAACGGTAATAGACTGATAAAACTTGTAAAATGTTCATTATGCGGCTGTCAGTGGCCTGTCCTTTGCAGAAATGGGTCACAAACAGGTGAACGTTAGTGGTCAATTTTGGCCAGTTGTAGATAAGGCGTGTTCCCCCCACAGTGATTGGGGCACAACAGACCTGTAAGGCGGCCATGAGCTTGCTAGCGTTTTTTTTTTTGCGGCTTGCTCCTGGTCGCCACATACGGTTGTGTGTGGCCGAAAGCTGGGGATCAACACCTACCTGGGCCGTATTATAACAAGTAGGAATCTACAATCTCTGGGAGAGGATCTGCGGGTAAAGACTAATTTAAGGAGGTACAGACATGGGTGACAACCCGAATTTGATGGTACCAACTGTAAAACAGGGGGCTCCATCAAAAGGACCGGAAGAGTACAGTAGATGAATGAGGGATCATATTTTTGTACACGAGTTACAGTCACGCCAACCCCATTCACTTGTAAAGGCTTTGGCTGCTGCAGGGAAAGGCCTCGTACAGCAGAACGTTGTATTTATCTGCAAATGAAAAAAACACGCACTCTGCGTATGTAGTGACTCATCACTGTGGACTGAAACACAAATCCTGCTGATTTTTTTTTTTTTTTTTTTTTTTAAACAAGCTACCGGAGAGAACAGACCCGTGTGTGCGACATTAAGGGGACACTTCGATGGAGACATAAAGAGTCAACCATTTTAAAGACAAAAAAAAAAAAAGTGTGGTCCGATTTATCAATACGGCTCCTGCCCGCGTTTCCGAGATGCAACAAATCAAGCGCCATCACTCTCCTGCTGGGAAAATTGGTAGCCGCAACGTCACCGCAAGCTTTGTGTGTCTTCCCCATTGTCCTTGACTGTACCTAAATGTTCCTCTGAGTGCAGCCATTAGGAGCGACTCCCCAGACCCTACAGAGAGGCCACAATCCATTCAAGCAAAGGAAAAAAAGAAACATATCACCAGCTACAAAATGCACATGACATGCAAAAAGAAAAAAAGTTTGTATTTAAAGGGGTTGTCCGACAAGTTTAAAAAACTGTACCACCCCTGTACTAGCGCCCCAAAATCCCAGTGTCCTCCTCTGGTTATTGCACCTCCTCAGAAGAAAGGTCTGCACTCCAATGTCTTAGCAAAATCAACATCCAGCTTTATTTGTCACAGACAAAAGCAGTACATGGCGAGCCACCTGAGCAGTCAGAGATTAAAGGGGTTTCCCACAGGATAGGGCCTAACTGTCTGATCAGTGGGGGATTCAGTGAGTGGAGCCCCACAGTTCAGGAGAACAGGGGTCCCATGTACCCCAGTTGGACCCATCGGCGCTCCCTGGGATAACCAGAGCAGCCGGTCACACGTGGCCGGGGTGCCCCATCCCCCCCCCCCCCCCAAAAAAATGTTGAAAGCAAGATTCCCATGAAAAATTATTCCCCAAGATGAGTGATGAGGTCTATGGACGCCATGTGGAGACGCCCAGAGCCGATGTGGGGAGCACCAGAAGACATTGGGGAAGACGTTGTAGTAATAGCTTCTATGTTAATGCATTTTAGATACATTGTTGCTTCTTGTTCTAAACCTATTTTCTGTACAAGATAGAAATTGCAGTAAAACGGCGCAGAATCGAGTGCAACCACAATAGCGAAAGTAGGGCAATGTTTATTTTCCGCCTCCCTTTAGCGGGACCTGCCTGGCACATTCTCTGGGCTTTAATGTCCTATATAGGTCAGCGTCTTCCCTTCATCCTAGGAATTACACAGGCGTTTATGGCGCCTTCTCTAAAGATAAACAATAAAAAAAAAGGCATCTTCTAGAAGCAGATTACATCTGAGAGGAAGGAGGGTGGGCATGGGATGTGATTATACAGGGCAGGACGGGCATCTTCACATGAAGCAGGGATGAAAGCCTTCAGTGGCGGCTCCATTACTCCACCTACAGCGCCCCACACCCCATTCACTGATACTGGGGGCTTCAAAGGAGCCTCACAGCTGCAGCGCTCGCACACTCCGAATCCCTTTAACCATCGCAATTCTGAAACAGATTGCACAGACGGATGGCCAGAGAACTTGGTGCTGGGACGCTGGAGTCCGAGGGGGAAACAAAAGCCTCAAATGTAACAAAAATGCAACCAAAACATAGTCAAAGCCTGACCTCTGCTGGAGAGAAGCTGATACTGCGCTATTGCAGAAAACAAGTCGGGGCCGAGGGAAAACCTACAACAATGGGGCAGATTTACTTACCCGGTCCTGTCCGACGAGGATTTGGGTCTGCCGCGATTCACTAAGCTCGTGCGGCCAAGTTCCTGCATCCGTCGCTTTTGCGCAGAGGTCCGCCGGAGTTCACCTGCTTCTTTCCGGCTCTTGTAAGTGCGTGCCTTGCAACACAATTCTAAATCTTAAATTCCGCGGTTTGTCCGAATCCGGCGGGTTGTCCGACGGCCCGGCCCCGATTTCTGTTGCGTGCAAGCCGGCGCGGAGGCAGCGCGGACCCTTAGTATTATGTGATCAAGACTAAGATAGTAGAAAAGGATTAGAGTTTGTAAAAATTGGCAATCTGTATGAGATGACTGGTCTATCGGTAGCCAAGCGACTCAGAAAATGAACTCCTAATTTTAAATTTGTCATTTTTGATAAGTTTATTCACCTTTATTTAATCCTGTTTAAATCACGTGGTCGTAGTCAGGCCCCAGACTCCACAGAGTCGCATACGCATATCTGCACACGTTACCAGCAGGTCTGCAGCGCCATGCAGTGGCCGTGTAGTGTACTACTGACCATCCCAGATACACAAACTGCTGAGAAAATCCACAAAGCTGAAGCTTTACCTGTGGCCATATTCATACCAGAAACAAGCCACTTGTGCGACGACTGCACGATGACCACTGCTGCGGAGCCTGCAGTCATTACGCTACGTGTGAAATCACCCTTACATCCTAGGAGCCCTTGGGACTACAAGCATCTAATCCAATGCCAGGAGTCAACTATGTGCAGCCTGGGAACTATAGACAAACACCTTACCCCTGTGAAAGGGGCTGTACATAGCTCTGACCGCAAATTAGAAATTCGGTGAACAAGTATATTGAAAAATGTTAATAAGGCCTCATGCACACACAGGTTAGTTGGCTGTAAAAACCGCAGCCAGCTCACGACCCCCATAGAGGTCCATTTTGCATGATCTCTGTGTCGCTATGTCTTACCACATCATGACCAAGCCAGGCGGCCATGACACAAATATAGTTCTAGTCATGCCCGTAATGCGGCGCAGCTGCCCAAAAGGCACCAGGACCCAGGACTCTTGTGCCATGGAATGCCAAAAGGACAAGTCCTGCTGCCCTGGGGACCTGTGACCCAGGGGGAACTTCACCCCTAATATGGGTGACCTCATATCCTTACCCTGTTTAAGTGGACAACACTTAATATCTATAGTAAAAACTGAAGCAATAATTGATATTTATAAGACTGTATTGTGCGGATGAGATTAGGCAGAACCTCATAGGCCTGGCTGTCCTTAACAGCTGTGGGTTCAGATCCAGACACAACACAGCAGATAAATCGCTCACTGTTCTGCCATTCTCTAAATGTTGTTTTGTGATTTACATTTCCTTTTTTTTAATTTTGTTCTTCACTTATTGTATAACTTTCAAGTGAACTTAAAAAAGGCAAAAGATAAAAAAAAAAAAGCCACCGTATCTAGAACCCGCTGCGTGTTACAAAACGCGTTTAAGATGTACAGGTCACCACTGACCTCTGGCCTAGGCCGAGGGAGTCCTCTGACCCCACAAGGGCGCAGACAGACCAAACTCGCCTCAGATTCTTCCCAATTTCCAGTTTTCCCGTACTGGAGCTGAAGCATTAACCCTCCGCTGTACGGCAAGACATTTGCAGGACTTGAGCCTTGAAAGACATGAATCAGGACGGAAGATTTCCCCCGAGCGGCAGAAGTTAATAATATGATAAAAGGTTCTTTTGAAGCAAAAAGTCTTTCCCACCAATTACATGAACAACTTAGAAGAAAGTGAAGAGATGGAAAAGGAGGGATCCGGGAGAAGGAGTGGGGGGAGGAAAAAAAAAAAAAGTTTCAAAACATATTACAAAAAAAGAAAATTAGACGTCTCTCCGCCTCACAGTGGGTCCATCGCAAATCTTTCAAGTCGTATTCTAAGCTCCAATCTTCAAAGTGGCACAATCCCCTTTGAAGCTTTGCTCCGAGCAAATTACACTGGGAGGCGCCGCGCGTGGACTTAACGCCGGCGAGACGCTCGTACAGTCTGCAGTCATGAAGATAAAGCCGTGAGGCCGAGCACCATGAAGAGTGGCTGGTACGAGCACAGCGCCGGGCCCGCAGCCGGCGCACACAGCGCTCATGGTCTCCGTCTCCAGAGCTCGTCACATTCATTGTTCATCCCTGGCCCCTCCGGTCACGTGCCGTTCACTGTTACACACCTGATGAGGCCGGTGAATGGTTCGGTCTCCACATGCACAATGAACAGAACGTCAGCGCTATTTTTCGGACTTGTACGGACAAGGCTGACCTCTTACAAAGATAGCGCCACACCTATCTTAAGGTTCAGTGTGGAATAGCAGCTCAACTCCAGCTAAAAAGATGCGTTGCAGTATCACATGGATCCCGGGGTATCGTTATTTTTGACTCCCTTCTGGGGAGAGCGGACAAGAACTATCCCTACACATTTCCATAGAGTCTATAACATCAGGGGATCAAGAGAGGCAGAGCCCAAAGCTGTACAGCCCACAGACTAATGGGACTGGAATGGTCACGCTTGTCCGTCCCCTTGGCGTCTTTTCTACAGCTTTAAGGTCCTATTCTGCCTACAGGCCAATCAGAGATGAGGGTCAGCCTATGTACGCGCCTCCTACAGTGGGCAGTTTATACTCGAGTCCCAAAAAAATTAAATAAAGTCAATACTCCAACGCCCCCCGCAGATCTTCTCCGCGATCCATCCGGTAGCGACAGGTCCACTGCTGCTACCGAACGGATCACGGAGAAGATCTGCGGGGGGCGTTGGAAAGGTATTGACTTTTTTTTTATGAACTGGGTAAACTGGGGCATGGGGCCGGCTATATATTGGGGCAGGGGGCTGAATAGATATATACTGGGGGTATGGCTGTGACTAATGCATTTCCCACCCTAGGCTTATAGTCAAGTCAATAGGTTTTCCCAGTTTGTGGTAAAAGTAGGAGCCTCTGCTTATATTCGGGTCGGCTTATACTTAAACTGGGACTAATGTGGAGATAATACACTGTGCGCATTTGCGTGTTGTCGATCACAAAGATCAGGCTGAGGGAGGGGGGAGAGATGAGGGAGCAGAGAGGAGACAGTGTAACAGCCTGTGAAGCTGCAGCACTGAGGGGGCTACATCCAGTAGCCCCTGTGGCTCAGTACAATCATTATAAAAGCTGATTTTACAAGGAAGGAGGCCATGGAACACAGAAACTGTAAATTGTAGCTTACATGTAAAGCATCAGCTGCCATTCAGTACAGGGACGGGCATGGATAAATCCCCTCCCGTGAGATGTACGACTCCCTCTACCTGATATTACACAACAGTCGCCTTCCCAGCTCCGGTTATGTGCGATCCAGTGCGTTTGGACACAGGTAAGAGAACACGAGTATCGCTGGGGTCATGGGACAAACCGTACACCATATCATCAGCATCTGTCCTGATGGGTTCCGGGCGGGAGAGGGGGGGTTTGTGGTTGGTGGGGTGCAGGATTAGCATAAAATGTAATGATGTCAAATAACCGCCTGTGAAATAGGGACTGCGTCGCTCCACTATTTCCGAAGCCTGACAGCGCCGTTGCGGGCTTAGAAATGCAAATTAAACCATTATGTTCAATAATTATATGAAAATATGAAGAGTTCAGCATGTTTTCCAGCCCTGATGGCGGTTAATGGGATGTACGCTTATGTAAATAACTACTATTAAAGCTAATGCCAAAAAAACCCCTAATAAATTCATAGTAAAGCTACTGATTTAGGAGGCTTTTAGACGCCGGCAGAGCTCAGTTATTAGAAAGGAGTGCGTTATTACGCCCAGACCTCATTACTGCCGCAACTCGCCCAAACTCCATCAATTATTTTACAATAATGAAAATGAGAAACATTCAAAGTGGGGGGGGGGGTGCGTCCCGGGGGAGCACAAGGTTGGGGTATGGCGATACTGGGGCCTCATCCACCTGTATACAGGATGATGGAGATGGAGGGTGAAGCAGGAGCAGATCGATGCAGATGTAGGGTGCTGGGTTCACTATGGAGCATGTCCTCACACTGCTGTGCTCCTAGCTCTGTGCACTGACATGCTTCACTGCCCCTCCCCTCTGCTGTGTAATACCTGTAGTATAAAAAGGGAACAAGTCACCAGATTTTACACCATTGAACTAACAGCTCAGCCTCAGATTGGGGACAAAATTTCCTTTCTAAAAATGTAAAATCTCAAACGTTTACATATTTTAAAAAATTATACTCCAAAGTAATGCAAGAAGAGAAGAGTCAGATTTTGTCTGAGATGAGTCAACTTTCAGCCTCCCCTGTTTTCAGTTCAATGGCACTTAGAAACAAACTGGTGTCATATTAAAGATGCAAATGTCATCAGGCTTGTGGTTGTGTGAGCTACAGAACTGAAAAGTAACAGAAGACGTAGTTGGAAGTGTGGGCGGAAGATAAAAGATCCAATTCCTGCCCATTTCTTTAACTTCCTCTTCCCATCACTGGTCTCTTTAGCGGCTGCAGGCGGAGGGTCATTTCAGGCAACCTTATCTTTTTGTTAGAATAATGCTTCTGGTGTCATTTTAAAGATAGGAATCTCATCCCTCAGCTTGTGATAAAACAGAACCATAGATACAGGAACTAGGCAGGCATTGGCAACCTAGATGGGTTGTGAAAGATGAAATACTTGTATTTAATATGACACCAGCAGCAGGTTTCTAGGTGCTATTGAACAGAAGACAGGGACATCTAAGGTGACTCCCCTCTGCAGCCTCTAAACTTGATTCAACAGGGAGGACCAGCACAGGAATCAGAAGAGCCCAGAGACCCCAACAACAAAAGATCCAAAAGAAACACGGATAGCTGCAGCACCAAACGCTTCCTTGGGCAGCAAGTTGAATAACGCTGGAAGATCCTGACCAAATCCAAAACTTTAAGGGGTTGGCCACTCTTTTAAATGGGTTGCCAATGTGGAAAATACCTGAATGTTCATCCAGTGATTCAGCAGTTCTGCTACTTACTTTTGTACAATGTTCAGACCCTCTGAGCTTCTCTGTTTACACGTCTGAGCTCTGCTGAATAGGAGGAGCTGTAGCAGAAGATTAAGACTCCCTCTCCTCTCCCTTTGTCTGTCAGTGAGAGGATTGTCCAAGAAAGAGGCGCCATGAGGCGGACAGGAGCAGCGAGAGAGAGGAGGTTGTGTACATATGTAGAGGGCAGCCCGAGTAGAACAGGGAAAGGCCGAATGTCTCAGGAGGCGACAACACAGGTAAATGTACATGCAGAGAGACTTCTAATGGAAATGATGTATTGAAAAGAGGCCAATCCCTTTAAGTATGAAGATTCTCTGTTTCATGAGCCTACAAGTTGACAAGAACTACAACCAGAAAAAAAAAAAGGAGGTCACAAAGCCTGTGTGTCAGAAAACAAGACAAACTAGACCATTGTGTACTGACCTCACTATGGAGAACACAAATGTAAAATCCAAAAGCTTAGTCCTCATATGATATCAATACGGTGAGTAAGTCCCACAGGAGCAGACAGGTAAGTTTCCGAACACACCTGTATATCTAAAACCAAGTCTAAAAGCAAAGACACAAAGTCGCTCCACTCCTATAAAATACTCGAAGTCTCTGCATGATCTCCCCACGTCCGAGTCTGGCACAGGCGCAGTATGTCCGATAGGGAAAGGAAAACATCCGCTCACAGCTCCGCCTTCTATACATTGAGCTGCTCCATGGAAGAAGCCGCCATAGGCGAAAGTAGAGCAGAAGTCGTCATGTGAGTAGATACAATAAACAAACGCAGGGTGTATCGCACTAAGTTGTATTTCCTCTATCCGCAGTATCCATCTGGCGGATCATAACCTCATGTATATACATATTATTCACACACACATGGACACTGGAAACGCCAATACTCCGAAACACATGTGGAGTGGTGTGAACAACGCCCAGGACGCCTAGAACGCGGAGCTGTGAACGGATGTTTTCCTTTCCCTATCGGACATACTGCACCTGTGTCAGACTTGCATAAACACATTAAGCCATACATACATACACACACACACACACGATGCGGATTTACATGCACATTTTCCAAAACACAATCTGCAATGTGCCCCTAAAGGAGTGGTGGCAGGATTAACATTTAGCCCTTTTTTTCGGAGAACATGATACCAAAAGTTACCAAACAGGACTCGCCGATAGGCTTCCTGCTCCGCTGAAATCTGTAAGTCCCATAGAAGTCACTTACCCTGCGCCCCATTGATTTATATAGGATCTTGTAAACGCAGAGACCCCTTTGACATGGCGCAGGTAAAGAGGGGCTTTTTTTTCCTGCAGATTGGTGCCCTTTCCCCATGCAATCTCAGTTATCGAACCCTCCATGAACACATAATTACACCCCTACAACATGTGTAGCACTGTTCACCCTCCTATAAATTGACAAGTGGGCGTTACCATTCCTCCTGATACTGTCCAACCAATGATGAAATCATACTGCCATGTCTTTAGTCGTACAGTGACCTGCAGGAATGTGTCACGATTGCCCGGGCTATGGACCTGCCATGTAAGGGTTAATCTGACTGGCTGCAGTGTGTACGTACCCCAAGACCTGATTAAAACGAGGCAATGCAGGGTGCTGCGGGGGCCGCTATCCTTATGGAAAGTGTTCCTGTTCAGCAGGCGGGAATGGGAAATTCATGTTGACAAATGTAGATTTCATGGAAGGGGAGAGCGGAGGGAACAGCTGGAGAGCCGCTTCCAGCCCGGCGCAGGCTGCGTCCCATGCTGCTAAGTCATGCCACCGAATGGAAACACATGCAGATTTATTCCTCTCCATAAATTAGTACAATTATAACTCAGAGCAAAAACGGGGGGGAGGAGGAGGGGGGTGTAAATATACGATAAAGGATATCTTCCCTCTCTGCGGCGATGAGGTTGTTCTGCTCCTCCAGGTGACGGATCTTCTTCTCAAACGACTCGTGCTCCGTCTTTAAACGCTCCTCCGTCACCTCCTTCTCCTCGCTGACCCTGGTGGGGGGAGAACGGGGTCAGGTCACAGATGTCAAAGAAGTAAAGAAGGTGCAAACAAGACGATGACTAAGACTGAGACCTCAAGACCTACCTGATGGATCTGCAATGTCCTAGTGGAAATCTACTGTAACAGGGGCTTCAATACCAACTATAAGTGTCAGAGGAGGAGGAGGAGGGTGCAACTCGAAGCCCCCAACAAGGAGAGCGGGCACAGTGATGTACACAGATTACAGCTCCACATGTAGCACCAGACAGCCATCACGGGATGGAGGTTTTGGAGAGGATTGTGTATTTTTCTATAATTAGCTGCCAGCAGATTCTAACATGTGGTGGAGGTGATCGACAGATTAATAAAAACAAATCTTTATACATCATATTCTGCAGCGCTGTGCAGATCATGGTGTATACACAAACAAAATAACATATTACAGACAATAAGAGGAGACAATAGGAATGAGGGTCCTGCGCACAAGAGCTTACAGTCTATGAAATTAAATTGAAATCCACCATCAACATCCAACAGGATAAACCAGGGACATTACTCATAGATCCAGGCACCGGGACTAGAGGAATATTCTTCTACTTGTTATTCATCGCCGGCTTCCTTCTAAAAATCAACTTTTACAATTATGCTAATGAGTCTAAAAGGGCTCTAGGGGGTGTTACCAGAGCCCCTCAGTGCTGCAGATTCAAAGGCTGTTATTTGTCTTCCCCTCCAATTCACAGCGTAATAGCATGTGAAGCTACAGCAAAAGTGGCTTCGGTAACACCTTCAGACTCATTAGCATAACTTTCAAGTTGATATTAGAAAGTAGGAGGCCACGGATTACAAATATAAGTAGATTTCGACAGTCACGTTGCCTGGATCCCTGGTTTATCATGATTGATGCCGATGGTAGATTTCCTCATCAATGACAAGGTGGACTGCGAGTTGCCCGCGTGTGAACCCTGATGAACCCTAGCCCACACTTACCCTGTAACTCTAAGTAGGGATCAGTGTCTGGAGTGAGGACACTCCTTTAAAAAGTGAAGACTTACCATTAATCAGTGCTTGTTGGCATCTTTTATCAAAGGATAGTGGAAAAATGGCCGATGGGGATCATACAAGATTCCCTATGTCTAACTCCATCCCATCAGGATGTCCTCTTCCCAGCATCCTGCGCTCCAATTACATTTGTTGGATTTACACAATGTTTACAGGGCGCAGATCGGGGTCACGCAGGTATGGAGTAGTTCAGGGAGAATAAGTGTTAATAAAGGGATTGGCCAGAGTTTCTTTATTATCCACCATTCACAGTATAGGGAATAACAACCCGATCAGTGGGATCTGACAGCTGGGACCCCCACCAGTCACAAGCACGGACCGTTACATTACCTGAGCAGGGGGATCCATTCTCAACAACCCAAAGAAAAGTCAGATCATGCACGTGTTCATGTATGCCCGCCGTACCGTAGTACGGCGGGCATACATCGGCGCTGCAGAGAGGAGCAGGGGATGAGCGCTGCTCACCCCCGCCCCTCTCCATAGGAGTACAGCGGAGGAGGCCGCATTGTGCGGTGCCGGGTGACTCGTACCGGACCATCAGGTGCCGGACCATCCTTTATGTACATTTCTGATGCAGAGAGTTATTCACTGACTCTTAAATAAAAGTCTTGAAATCCGAGCTCCAGGTACCAGGGCTGTGGTCAGACTATGCGGTAGTGTTCTGCGGTTTTTGACCCTAAACAAAGTTTTTTTTTTTTCACCTATAAGACAAGAGACAGAGAGGGGTTTGTATTTTCTGACTCCTCTCGGTTTGGGGATCGGAATTGGGGATATTCCTCCATTACTGATAATTCTCTGCTTCTCTCTAGGTCCAGATGGGAGAAAAGAGCGAGAAGGTCCTGGCAGCGCACACCGAGAAGATCACCCTGGGGATCAGCCGGATACTGGGTGCCAGGGGCGGGAGAGGGGCGCAGCGCTTAGATACAGCAGCGCTGTGCAGGGGGATACATGTGTAATGGCGGCTTAGATACAGCAGCGCTGTGCAGGGGGATACATGTGTAATGGCGGCTTAGATACAGCAGCTCTGCTCTACAGTCATGGCCATAAGTCCTGAGAATGACCCAAATCTCCTCCTGTCACATGATGTGTCCCTCTGGTCTGTCAGATGTTTATCACATACAGAGATACAAGTGCAATCATATTATGGGAAACAGAAGCTTTTATTGTCAGTGAGAAGGAATTACTGCAGCGAGTCAGTATCTGCAGGACCTCTCCTTCTTCTTCAGGACCTCTGCAATTCTCCCTGGCAGCTCTCACTCACCTGCACCAGATCCTGACTGATCGCCGTCCATTCCTGCACTATCACTGCTGCATTCTGTCACAATGTGTTGGTTTTGTTTGTCCTCCGTCTCCTGATGATTGACCACAGCACAACTCATTATATCCCTGGTCATGTGATGTCACACAGGTGCACGTCTCTTATATCCCTGGTCATGTGATGTCACACAGGTGCACGGCTCATTATATCCCTGGTCATGTGATGTCACACAGGTGCACGGCTCGTTATATCCCTGGTCATGTGATGTCACACAGGTGCACGGCTCACTGCATATCCCTGGTCATGTGATGTCACACAGGTGCACGGCTCACTGCATATCCCTGGTCATGTCATGTCACACAGGTGCATGGTTCGTTATATATCTGGTCATGTCATGTCACAAAGGACAACCTCAATATATAAAATCTCACCCCAAATCGCTTCCAAACTCCTAAGTAAATGAGCTGAGAATAATCCTATTTTGTCCGAAATGAGTCACTTATAGAGGCTGGAAGGAGTGCGCCATAGACCTGGAGATGCAGGCAGTTAAAACCTAGTCAGAATTGGATCTTTATCTTTACAATGACACTAGAACCAGCTGCTATAGTTCTATATGGGCATCTGAAGTGAGAGAATAATATGAGTATCCTTAGATAAACGCTGGAAGACGGCAAAATGCTGATACATAAACAACATAAAAACTGAAATAAGACAAAGGGGAACACTGATTGTGTTATTTCTGTATTAAATACACATACAAGACAATAGACATTGTACAATATACAGGTCGTACATTCTGGGTGTCTGGAGGATTGTAATGCCCATGAGCAGGTAGGTCGCACTCACCTATGTCACTGCTGCTGCCGTAATCCTGGGGGGCTTGTGGCCTTCACATGGATCTGATCGTATTTGCAATAGTTTAGAATTCGCTATAAATTAGCCAACGTCTACAGCATCGTGAATTCTATGGTTTACATATCTGGTCTTTAGAGGGCCAAAAAAATAACTTACAAAACTAGTGTGAAAAACTAAGACACACACACACACACACACAGACACACACACACACACACAGACACACACAGACACACACACACACACACACACACACACACACACACACACACACACA